>OX375866.1:31483814-31596775 GCA_947359475.1 Heligmosomoides polygyrus bakeri | reverse complement strand
TACCTGATAGCGCGAATCAATTTTAGGTTCAGTCAACCTATGCTAACTGAACTTCACGCGCGGAGGCCTCTGGGAAGGATAAAACGCTGGGTTGTCTATTGACCCAATTGGATTAAGGTCCGAAATCTACAAACACTATGTATTTCCATATTTTCATCCACTCCATAGGCTGCAGACACGGGCCAGTAATGCAGCGTGCATAGGATCGTTACGCGTAAACTCAATAAGAATGGAAGTTCGGATTTATCCTACTCGGAAGGTCGGGGCACATAACCAAAAATATGTAACATGTTAACGTGGGATTCATGGAACGGGTTCTAGAGGAGAAAATAGGGCCCAAGCAGAGAAAATTCACAAAAAAATACAACAAAAACAAAAAATTCACCACGGTTGCATTTTTGGTCCTATTCTGTTCTCTAGAAGCCGCTCCGTAAATCCCATTTCAATTGGTTGCGTAATTTTTAGTTTTCTTTAGTTATGTGTCTCTCCACTCCGAATAGGATAGATCCGAATGTTCTCCTGTTTTTGGGTATCTTCAGTTGAGGTTACTCGCCTATTGTGTAGTCTTAAATGAAGTAGTTCAATTTCTTGCCCCTGGAACAGTTCTACACTATGACTTCACTTCTGCCACAATTTTTGTGAGAATGTCGGTTTCACTGGAGTAGTCTGGCCTTTGTGAACATCCTGTATACGTGTTCTGACTGTACGAAAAGTGAAACTCGCCTTTTTCGCAGACTATCACCTTCTATGTACACTCATGCAAAGAACAATATACTGAAGTCTACATGACTTTCCCATTTCTTTTGTGCTTTTCTCGCTAATGAAGAACTTTTTTCGGTATCTTCTCCAAACAGCCTATCTAGTCTTATACAACATTGCTAAATATTTCCGTGCAATTTGCAGCACAACAAAAAAGGCACAGAAATTTTCCATTCTGCAGATTTCGTACTGCTCCAGGTCAACCCCTGACATCGAAGGTTCGGGGGGAAAACTTGTCATGTGTGGCTATGTGAAACATTTTTCGATCATACGGAAAACTTATCATTTCAGTAGCTGAAGTACCTCGTCTTTTTGCTATACAGGTAACCACGCAGAAAATAAGAAGGCTCGTATAAGCTCCAATAAACTCGCTTTTTTGAAGAAACAGCGTACGTTTTAAAATATTCATTCAGTACCATCTCACTATCAACAGCGTTGATGATGTCGTTACCTGGACGCTTCATTGTGGTCAAAACTCTTTCACCCGGAGAGGTCCGAACTCGCCGCTCTGCTTTCTATTCAGAATGCACATTATACCATCAATCACTGTCTAATGCAACGCAACATTCACGATTTTTTCGAGCGTTCTCTGGGAATAAATGTTTAAGTAAACGCTGCACACATCTGAATCAGGCTCAAATCAGAGTAGGTTGGTAGATATGCATTTCGGCGAACGTCCTTAGGCTGGATGTTAGTAACTAGTATATTTCCGAGATAGTAGCTGGATAAGCGTTCGCTTGGCTGTAACGATTGTGAGGTTTGTAGCTATGCTAAGCCTTTGTTTGCGACACTTTTTCTATTTCATCAACATTCTTCAATATTTCTAACATATAACTCCACAAATGAGTACTTTAGAACAAAAACGATATGAGTCCTACTGAATAGCACGAATTTTAAGACCTAGACAAAAGCTATAACCTTCTGGCGCATTCGTTTTATTTGTTGTTATTCTTCTACACTCCGATTTTTGTCCCAATTAGTTAATTAAAAACACTGGTTTCATTTTAAAGCATTCATAGTCTTCTTCAAGAAAGAGAGTAATGGAGTCTAGTTTTGTGCCAAATCTAAACGTCCTGGGCACCAAATAAACTATATTTAATAGGAATATAAATCCTACATTAGAAAGTGAAACTGCACCTTATAAAATTTCAAGAATACGGGAGGCGAAGTCATATAGACTCTAGCTTATATGGAGTCACGTGCCGAGGTCTGGGTGAAAACAAGCGTGATATAGGAAACAGACTGCAATCAGCACAGGACCATGATATTTGCCTTAAAGCACTTGGAGGCACGTTCAGGTTTTAAGGCTTCAGACTTTCGAGAGCGTTCAAGATTTCATGGTATCTACTAGGAGGGGTCGTTCAAGGAAGGATCAATAAGGAATCGGGCTGTGTGATGTCGAGGTATGAAGTTGTCGACCAGGCGGTAATAAACATCAAGGGAGTCGCGTGGGGTCACTACCTACTGTAGAGCGGCGCTCGGACTAGTCCCACAGACCGCAGTCTATCATGATTGAACAAATGTGCAAGATGGTTAAAATGACGAAAAAATGCAGCCCTTGGCATGAATCGACTCAGAATTAAGCCAGCGGAGAAGAAACTTTTCTGTTCTAAAACAAATTTTCGAGCAGATTTTGTGTGTGTGCCACTCAAGCTTTCGACGAACTTTGACTGCCCGATTGCTGGGTGGCAGCGCTTAAGGTAAACCAGACAGCCTCCAGGTGGAAGACTAAGAAACAGTTTTCCCATAGTCCTCACTACGCGATCTACACCCTTGTTGCGACAGCTCTAGCTCCCATTCTGTTTGGTGAAAATGTATTTTTCACCAGCATCTGACCCGTTAGATGACTTCAAGAGCTGTCAGTCTTCCAATCATGCTGTTATGAGAGTTTTCATTGAACAATTTAACAAATCACCACTGGACCAGCTAAATTCCCTGCCTTCAGATTTCACGGATATCGTGAGGCTTAGACTAGACCTCACCAATTTCAAGCATTTTCTGAAATTCAGAAATCTGAACAAGAGCAATTTTTCGGTAAACTATATCATAATGATCACTTTTTGTTGCCACGTTCGAAAAAGTAGGATACTATCGAACGTAACATGGACAAAAGACGGAAAATTTGGCCAAAACCTGCTGGTTCTAGTCAGTCGGGGAGGTGGCCGCTTTGGGAGCAATTATCTCAGGGAACGGAGGGAGGCCGCCGCCATCGAGGCTATATAGGTCACCAAATCAACTTTTTAAAGAATAGCTGAACGCTACCTACATCATTGGGTAGATCAACCGCAGTGGATTCGGGTGGTTGCAATTATTTTCTGATTAATCTACTTTGAAAGGAGTTATGGAAAAGCGGCGAAAACGGCGGTTTTTTCCGTCTATTCCGCCCCAAAAACCAAAAGACAGGAGCGGTATTATACTGCTGTTCCGTTAGATGTATGACTTTTGCCGAGTTCTTAGTAGCGAGGGTCCATCCGTTCATGAGCTCTGAATTTACCTCCATATTCTCTTTCACTTGTATGACATCCATTTATGGGAACAAGGTCGACGTCATTGTGAAGCGCTACCTCATGATTACGCCCTTCCACTCCCTCGAGAGAATCTCTGGTGTTGAAAAAGCATAGACTTTAGAAGAACACCCACCATGGTCAATAATAGTCGGTGTCATGAATTCCGCTCCACGGAGTCATGATATCCCAATCGAAAACCGGCGTGATGCCTGCCGGCCTTCCAGCGCGATCGATAATCGGACCGCCTCCATAATCGGCCGACTTCCCGCCCCGGCTACTGCACATAAGCAGTCGCTTCGGGCTTCGGGCAGCTCCGAGCTCCAGTTCCAGTCCGATCCAGCTCTACGGCGATCTAGCGGCTCCGACTCTCCTTCTGCTCCAGCCCACGTCCATCTCCTCGCCGAGGGTGCCGTCATCGTCGTCTCAGCCGCGGCTACCGCAGCAGTCGCCGCAGAGCAAGCACCGTATTGGACCTTGGTGCAGTTCAAACATGGCCGGTTCGAAACGGACTGTGGCATCAAACATGGTGTCGTGACTCCTATGAGTTACGATACTGTATGTATCCTATCAGGTAGGCGCATGAGACTCGACTACGCCACGAAATCAGGAGGAGCTAACAGCGAAGTCTGGTAACAGGTTCGGCCTGGTGAGCGGTCTGTCCAACTTGCTCCCGTCCCCTCATCCTGTCCAGCTAGATCAACCACGACCGGAGCCGGTTTCAGTGTCAAAAGAGCTGCGGCTTTCCCTCGACCGACTTCGTGAGTGAATCGTGAGTGACTAGGATTGCGTTGGATCAAGTAAAGTGGTAGAAGTAGAAAATGTTCTGTAGTGCAGCAAAATCCACAGACAATACCACTGATGCTCCACAAAATCTCAGAGAGATTCTGCACACGCGGATCCAAACATGGTGGGTCGTCCGATTGGAGATCAGGCGGCAACGCAGGTTTTCTTGGAGATGCGCCCTCAAATCTACCTCGGCCATCGATCGGTTCGTCCTGAAAGGCAAAAGAAAGACCTTGATGATTACGCGAAGCACGAACGGAGTAGATATCCCAGACGATACCCAGAGCTCGGTGTTTACTATCGACCGATGACTTTTGCACAAGATTGTTTTAACCTTATTGACGCACGATACCATCTAACAATAAGTTGTGCGCTCGGAGGCATTCTGAGGAGTGCGAACAGACGCGTTTTGGCTGCTGAGGAGCCAGAGCAGGCAATGTTTTAGTGCTTTAAACAGGTCAACGGGCTACTTGAAGACGTAACAGACACACACATCAAGGAGGTGATGTTGTTCACCGAGCTGGAGCGCACACCACCAAACGCGCAGGTGTCCCGTATCCAAAGCCACTTGTGCTCCAGATCTATGCAGTCGCTGCGATTGTTAATATCGCTCTTTTTGGCGCAAGTTCGAAATTACTTTGACGCCAACGCGACAACCGCAAGGATATAAATTGCGGCTTGCCCGCTTAGGTTCATTCACTCTTCTCTCTCTCTTGTTCTGCGATTCTCATGGGGGTCTTTCTTGTGTTGGTTCCGTTTTAACCGTTGTTCTATTTTTTTCAGATAACAGTTGTCACATCGTGTATTCGTGCCGTATATGCATGCGCACTCGCCTTGGTATCTGAGTGTCCACAGTACACGCACAATGTCGACGACCTGACCACAGATGCGAAGGAGTGTGCGCAATCCCATGACCAGAGGAGTGCCGCATGCCGCGGACGGATTTGGGAACAGCTTGTCGACGTCCTCGAGGTGTGGATACAGAATCCAACACCCATCTCCAGTTTCTAAGTTCGAAGTTCTGAGACGACCCCATGCGCTGGGCTACCAGTGGAAGGACAGTGAGAACAGAGTGGCACGGTCACATGTACAGAACGAAGAGGGCATGGACAGATGGAAAACAGCGAGGAAATATGTATATACTCAGGCGCTGCGCTACCCAAATGTCGCGCATGTCGCACTCAAGGAAAACTCCACAAAACGCGACTTGTCATCACTACCCTCGTCACTCTGCCTGGGTTGCATTCTGTACGAGGCGAGGACGTGTCGAGCTGTCCGCAACCCAATTTCGGAAGCAAGATTCTGCTGTACAAAAATCAATCGTGCAGCAATGCATGTTTCGATCGACGCCAAATCATTCGACATGCGGATCCCCAATGGTTTGTCGAGGAACTGATGCGCATGGCTTCGATTGCGTTGGAAAAGACGAGCTCGGGGAGGTCGAGGTTGGTAGCCTGGCTGACATGTGTGTCGAAATCTTTGGTGAAGAAATTCCTTACCGGAGAGGCGTGTTGAGCGGCTGGAGAATGACCAGCCTGGTCGAAACAATGGAACAGTGAGCAGTGAAGTACTGTGCCGCAGTATTCGGCGATACGGACCGTTCAGGACTGCGTCGTTGAGTTCAGTCTGATTCTCGAAGAGCCTGTGCGCTTCAGAGGGACTGGTGTGTTTTTGCAACGAGCATACCATACTGAATCTTCATTTCAGTATTTCTACTTATTGATCACTTGTAACGTCTCGATGTGAATGTTTTGGAATGTTCGTCGTTGTCGAGCTCTCTATGTGTCACATACCGTTGTCATCTGATCCGTTGCTCTATATAAGCAGGCATGAGATTGCGCACAATATTTTCTCTTCTCTTATTTTCTCATTTCTTATATCGTTGTATCCCTGTGCTATTTCTAATAGGTTTGGGTAAAGTGCACGATAAAATTCCCTCTACGCACAAGACACTATGAAGGAAGCTGACACAAGGAAAATTATTAAAATTTTGACCCTTTTTTCTATTGTTTGTATATTCGTGAATAAATTATGTAATTTCTTTATGTATTTTAATTATAAACGTTTAATTACCCAAGTTTGAGGTTGATCTTATGAACCACCACACCTACAAATCGAGCAGAGCCAAGCGGTAAATTACATACGGCCGTGGCGAAACATATCATTAGGGCGCAGCGTCAAACAATTGTTATATGCGAACCTATGTGTGGAACTCACACAAAACGCTCGACCGTGGGTAGGACGCTCAAAAAACGCTTGGACAGGGAGTACGGCGGGTTTGGGATGGTGACACCCACGTGGTGCTGCTGGAAATTCCAGCCATACGTACCAAAGCAGAGAACATCTAACGAGAGCGAGCTGACACAGATTGCTAAATATACTGGTTCCTGAACAGAAAAGGAAATTAGTGAGCAGCAGGGGAATTACCGATTCGTGCGAGCAAGCAATCTGACGAAGATGAGGTTTCTTTCGACGCCAGGGTTGGCTATCGACTGGACGATGATTCGGAAATGGATACGCACTCTGCCTGCGGTACTGACGAACGGAGTAGCATTGGCGTGGGCGATCTGAGCACAGAATGCCAAAAGAGGGACGCGTAATACAATGGATGGTGACAACAGAAAGTCTGAGAGGAGTGAGGCACCTATTCGTGCCCCCTTCTCAGACTTTCTGTTGTCACCATCCTGTCGCATCTGCCAGGCTGCTGACGGACGTTCGAGCTTACGTCAGCCGCGCCTTGATGAACAAAAAAATCTATTCCTGGCACTACAGCCGATGTTGGTACGCGAAATATCTGTCCTTAGTAATAGGGATGACCGTGCCACTCGCTCATGGTAGCTTCACGGCCCTTGGAGATGTTGGGGCACGTGTGCAGTAAACAGGGATCAGCCTCTCCTCCGCAGCGATGCGGATCGCTACCCCAAACGAACCAGGGACCGGGGCTACCGGCAGTGCGAGGGCGGGGATGAAGTTGCTGGCGGTGTTGTAGTCATGTGGACTCCACTAAGGTCCAACACGATTTGGTGGTTCTTTGTAAGATGCTGGATCGCCGGAGAGCTGGACCTGAGCTGGAGCTGGAGCTAGGAGCTGCCCGCAGCCGCGAGGCGGCTGCTTATATGTAGTTTATGCAGTATCCGCGGACGGGCAGTCGGTCTATAACGGAGGCGAGTCGACTATCGATCGCACCGGCAGGCCTTGCCGGTTATCGATTGTCATATCATGATTCCATGGAACGGAAGTCATGACAGTCGATAGCCAGTAGGTCCGGGTCGGCTCAAGCTGGGTGCTTTAGCGTCGCATCAGAGGTGACTATTGACTATCGATTATCGATCGACGACCTTGATGTGCGTATATAAACGGTCTGCCGCTCCATGCCCGCCGCCCGCTTCCCGCCCCGCCCGCGCCGCCCTATTTGGACAAGTTTGCTGTGCGCGGAACCGTCGTTAATTGGCGTGATGTCGTTCAAAGATCTAACAGCTGATAGGAAATGATTCAGGACCGGGGAACTGCATGGTAAATAGAGTGTGAGTAGGAACTAAAGAAACCAATGTGCGGGACTGCAGTACTAGGAACTGCATTTCGGAGAACAGCGGGAAGTTGATCCGCTCAACTTTTATGTTGTGCCAACATTACCAATGTTTCACATCTCGAACGCTGTTTCAATGAAAAATTAAAGCGTCGTCAATCTGCTAGAGCTGCAGGAGGTATTCTTTTGTAATGAAAACGAACTACTCTCAAATGCAAAGGAAGTGGTATCACAGAACAGGAATCTAAGCAAGTAACAAAGGATTAGGAAGTGAAATTGAAAAACTTAGGTTTCATGTGGCATTGTAGGCGACTACGCAGAGGGCCCAAGGAGAGCGTCACGTGAATTCACTTAGTGAGTGTCAAGCCAGCTCACCTAAGCAAAGCTGGGCAAGATATGCAACCATTGCTGACAGCGAACAGAAAAATTTTTCAGCCAATCTGCCCAGAGACATCGAGTTCCTGAGGAGGGATCCACTTACGTTTGAGACTATCCCGTCTTACATAAAACAGTTCTGGCAGAGCGGTAGAAATCGTGGAAAAGCGCACGCAGGAGGTAGCAATGGTGCTTGCGTAAAAGCCTTGAACCCTCTTCGTACGCTCACAGTAACGGGCGGTTAGTCCGTCACGAATTTATATCTTGTGATAGAAGAATTGGCTAGTAAAGCCTTCCAAAACATGCGTGCCGTGTCCGTCCGCCGCCTTCTCACAGAAAGTAGAGATACTGATCAGACAACATTCATCTTGAAGTGGTAGTTATTGTTTAGCCGAAACGCTTGAAGCTTCCCAAAGAAGTGAAGCGTTCGAGAGCTTAGAACACATCAGCAAGTTCACAACAGTCACGTATAGGTCGTGAAGACGAGGTGCGCTGTGCTCCGTGTCTTCCTATTCGGGCGCACTGTTCTTCACGGCTAACGTGGTGAAGAAGAGACCTGGGTGGTACGAAGGCAGAATGAATACAGGATCAAGATCACGCAACGTGGAATCGAGGGGCCGCATTCGGATCATTCTGCATTTATAGCAAAAATCCAGCAATGAACAAACGAAACGAGTGCTCATCCATAACAAATGATTTCATCATATCTGCATCGCTCTGCGGGCTATAACGGTGAACAGAGGGGCACGCTGTCCTCGATACTATAGCAACATTAGGGCTGCGTAGTGAGTCACATTTTCTACTGGTTCTTGACTCGCTCAAGGTTAAAGCTCAATCGGCACACACTAATGATAGAGAACTGCGTGAGTTGCTTGATAATCCGGAAGTATCCTCGTTGTGCTTAGCTATGCGTTCAAAACCGCCAGAGCGTGTGGAGCTCTTTGCCGCGCAGATCACCAACCTAAAAGCTCCACATACTTCCGCGGCAACGCCGCAGCCCTATCCTTAATCATAGGGCAGGGACGCCGGCGGCGAGTGGCGGGCGGGCAGCGGTGACGCCGCTGGAGCTGCAGCGATAAGCCGCGTGCACACTTTGCAGCGGGCATCGGGCAATGGAATGTGGGCGGAAACAGTCCCGCACACTGCGGGACTGTTGGACTGCGCCGCGGCGCACGCAGCGACAGTGAGGAATGCCTGGGTCATTCTTCGCTGCCACTGCCTCTGCGGCAGCGGAAGTGTGCACGCCCCGTTCACTGCGGCCTCCGGTGCCACAGTGTGACTCCGCCCCTTCGCGCTTTGCTTCAGCGTGGCTGCCGCACTGCCGCAGCGGAGTGTGCACGCGGCTATAATGATTCACGCCATTATTGCCGCCGCCGCTAATTGCGCGCCAATTCGGCGCCTGCAGAGACTGTCTGCGCTCTAGCCTTTCACGGCAGGGTGCAGCCAGAGCGCGGGCCGAAGGCGGGAAGGCAAATAGCAGCAGAAAGCACCGATTAGAGGTACCTCGCCGCTTCGTGCGTCTGCAGCTTGCCGCCGGCAAGCCACATCATTTTCGCCGCTCGCCGCAAAAGTGTGTGGGGGCCTTAACTCCTCGAGCAGTTTCTATTCCTCTGAAGACATGTCAGCACGTCAGGCCAATAATGAATTTTCCACCTAAAAACCTCATTAGCAGTACACACGAAAACCTTCAACAAGTCTTTTTATTGTTCCACAAAAAAGCTTCTTAACAGTTGCACTTTCTTCGCAAACTGCAGTGTGCTATAAGCTTGCGAAGGGTCTGGAGGCAAAACGCGCCGTAGGTTTAAGTCGAAAAAAGTTGTGTATCAAGACCTCAGCAGATTTTCGGGGTAATGTGGCAGCACAATCCTTAAACATAGCATAGGAATGCAGGGCTTGTCGCTGCCAGCAAATCCTGTCGCGCCGCTGCAAACATATTCGTTCTATTCTTGCCGTAAGCGCCACTTTCCGCGGGGAGATTTCCTGCATTCTAGTCAGAACACAGTGGTTTATCGGGAAGGCATGCCCCCTACACGAGCACTTCAGCGCATACTCAGAGAGTTTTGATGACCGAAGGCAGCACGAGGACAATACTTGCCTTAGAACACCGGACGACCTTACGAAAATTTGCCAGCGGGCGCAGTACACCTGAGGTCATTGGCGCGGCTTTCTGGCCAAGGTTCCCTCCTCTGAGAGCTGGAGGAGACAACCGCTGGACGATCCGCCCCTTTTTCTGCGAAAAATCGCGGAGGTCGAACCGAAGGACAACGTCAGATTGTCGGCAGGAGTCTAAACTCTTGCGCAAGAGCTGCAGTCGTACCTCACGTGTCTGGACGACATATCGGAGGCGTTTCGCGACTACCGCTAGAAAATCCGTTCAGTGTGACGTCATCAATGCTTGGGAGGACTACCGCTGAACACATGGCGCCAAAATGTATCCTACGAGGAAGCAAAGTAAGGATGCGACACCCTGCGTATAACGACTGAGGTCAGGTGGGAGCGTCAAATTCTTAGGCTCCAACCTCTCCTTCTCCTGAACGTTTAGTCCCGCGCAGTCGCACGGTCCGCTATTCTTGATCCTGATCCGTCGCCACCTCCTCTTATCAAGGGCGTCGTCTCGCATTGCGCTGACTTCGGCAGATTTATTTCGATGGCGTCCTTCCACCTTTTCCATTTGCGACTAACTAGCCAAGGGTTGGGACGATTTGTCCTCCAAGGATTGGACGAGTTTTCTCAAGTGCTCCGGCGGCCAGCGGACCACATGAGCTCTTCTTCTCTGTCATCTATCTCAGCTGGTGAGCGAGGTTGCCATAAGAATATTTCTTGCATTGCATTCGTAGTGTAAATGTCGGTTTAACGTTGGAGAACAAGGATGGTATAGTAATAACCTTTAAAAGAGGCGCGTACTGAGCAATAATTCTATCAACAGCGAAAGGATGAGCTACCACAGCAGCAAATGTGGACGAAATCAAGGAGCAAATAGTTGATGCTGATTGTATAGGCACCTTATTAACGCTACATATTTAATCGCCAAAGTGCCTGTTCTCATTCATCTGCTGAGTTTCCAGCATCACTGAGAAATGGTTCAGGTTTTAGAACGCAGACACCACTTCAAACCTCAAGTACTGAACAGTGTAAGCAGTACTTCACCAAAGTATGGGCAGCCCGAATGCAAAGGACATGAGTTAAATTTCTAGTAGAAATCAATAGAAGTGATGGAAAAATTACTTCTCGGTGCTTTCAGCACCTAGACACCTTAAGTGCCAGGAAGAGAATGCCTTTAGCAGATAGTGATTTCATCGGGTTGAAAGAAAACAGTGGACATTCTCTCGCAATTGCTATCAATGATAACTACATCGTGATCATTCCGAACGCCGATGCTGTCCAACTAATGCACTGTCATGAATAAGTTGTAGATGCTTGAAACCGCGTATTGATTTGGACGAGGTAGGCTATCGTGTGTCCCGTAACGATCGCCTGAATAGTACGGGTAAACTTGTGCAACTCCAGCCTAACAATTTCTCGCTACCTTTGGAAAGGTACTCGCGAGCACCATTTCCTTGAGGCTCCTTTCGGACGGACCCAAACTGAACGTGAAGAATACCGAATATCTAACGCCCAACGTTACCTCCTCTGGCTCCATCAAGGCCAAGGGCATCGAGCTTCCACGCACTGCGGTCTTTAAGTACCTAGGATCAGAAGTCTCGTCTGACGGCAAACTGATAGTCGAAGTGAATCAACGCGTGAGTGCAGCTTGGTCCAAGTGGCGCTCGCTGACTGGCGTGCTCTGCGACAAGTCGAAGATCTACAGAGCAGTCGTCCGGCCAATAGCAATGTACGGCGCGGAGTCTTGGCCTGTGACCAAGAAAGTTGAAACGAGCCTCAGCGTCAAGGAAGTTGGCGAAGTTTTGGAAAAGAAGACAGCGGCCACAGGATAGGCCTTAACTATGAAGTAATAGGAAAGCGGCCTAGAGGGCGCCCGGAGTAGCGCTGGTCTGATATGTTACATATGGACTTGAAGGTTACTAGTCAGGGATGAGCGGATTAACCGTTATCTGTTATACGTTATGTGGTTTCCGGTGGGTTTTGGTCTATTCGTTTTGTTGCTCGTTATCCGAGTCTTTTCGCCGGATAACGAACAACAAATTGTGGTAAGCTTATGATTACTTAGTTGAATATAAGGACAACTTTTAAAAAATCGTCTTTTGTTTTTGCCACTGTCAGACGAGATACGCTTGCAATGCCAGTCAATGCTATAATTAGACTAAACTGTCTAATTGCTCATAGCGCGTTTTAAAATGCTGAACACTGCCTTGCTCATTTCTACATATTTGTAAGGTTTTCATCAAAATTCCTTCTAGTATAATGTACGATCTAGAAAAACCAGTCGATCAGTGGAGAAAAGGACAAACGTCTCTAGAAATCACATCGTTTTAAGGAGGGGGGTGCCAGATACTCCACAGCTACACCACCTTTTAGCACTCTATGAAACTATCTTAGACACTAGCAGCAACTTACAGTTTGCCCTTTCTCAACCACTAGAGAGTTTTATTCGATCTGGGCATGAATTAGTGTTAAATTTAAATGGTGAGTAAACAAAGAGCGATTCTTTTTAGCGAAGTGATTCGTGTGGACGTTCGTGCGGCCTCTGCCCACCCAAGCCCAGAAATTCCCATAATGACTTCACTGCAGCTGACAAACATGAATAAGGGATTGTTTAGTGTGCGCGCGACGCGGGACACGATGCCTTGTGTAGTTGCCGAATTGATCAATCGCGTCGCTCGATCAATTTGGCAACTACACATGCATCGCATCGCGCGTCGCGCGCACACTAAACGACCCCTGAAGGATATAAGACGACAGTAGTGCCGAATGCGACACGCATTCTACTCTTGCGTGATATGCTGGAGACATTTTGAATGTGTATTTGGCCAACACAATGACTTGCGGTGGTTAGCCGATGGACAATCCAGTGCATTATCCTGTCCGGACAAGCTTGGTACCGATACATCAAGCCCGAAGGGATGGAATTCTTGGTTGACCTGGAGGGGAAATCCGAACCAAGAACTTTGAGTCGGAGAGCATGCGATAGGCGGCACTTCCGACTGCACTACCGCGTGCCTTGAAGAAAAAACACCAATATACAATAACAAACAGCTGGGAGTATCAAAGAATAGTAATAACAGGCGGTAATGAACAACATATAAATAATAGTTGACAATCGTTCGTTATTGTATTTTATTACTATTTGTTGCTACTCATTCTTTGTCATATATTATACAGTAGGATTATCCATCACTACCATTCATTATTAGCTGAAGCTGAACCGCAGGAGGTGTGATGATCCTGGTCAGCACGTCGGCTATCTTTTATCTTCGAGCTGACGCTGTCCTGGATGGACAATCGCAGAAGGTGTGGAAGTCTTCGTTCTTCGTCAGAACATCGGCACCTTTCATCTTCGTGCTGACGTCGTCCCAGTCTAGTGGAGGGACAACCGCTGAAGGAGTGCAGGTCTTCGCCTGAACATCGGCTCCTCTTTACTCCTTGTGCTGCCGACGTCCACAGGATGCCTGCAGGACAAGCGGTGCACAAGAGGGAGTCTTCGCGAGGATGTCGCGCCGACGACCCCAAGTGTCCTGTGCTCGTCCCCCGTTTTCGGGACGTCGTCCGGTGTTGCGAGGGTTCACTGGTGCTCGTGCTGGAGTCGATCGACAAAAATCTCAGAGTCGTCAGCCGCGCTTGTGGTGTAGTCGTGCTGAAGACGACAGGAGCACAAATGGCAAAAACAAGAAGTCGTTCCGGCAAAGATCTACTATTGCGCAGCGCCTGTCCTGCGGTCGTGCTGGAGACGACGGCAGCAGAAAGAGTAAAAACCGGCAAACGTTCCGACCAAGACCTCCTATTGTCCAGCGCTTGTTCTGTATTGTGCTGCGCTTGTCCTGCAGTTGTGCTGGAGACGAAGGCAGCACACAGACTAAAAACAAGCAGATCTCTAGGCCAATCCCTGTTCTGACAATAATAATAATAAATAAATAAATAAATAAATAATAATGAAATACAATAATATAACTAACTAATAAATTTTTATTTTTAATGTAATAAAAAATTATTTAATAATTCTACCAATGTAAAAATATCATTAAATAAAAACTACACAAATAAAAATGTAATGAATTCCCTGAATTTTATTTTTTGAAATTAATAAATAATAAATCATAATAATGAACGATGATAGAAAAAATAATATTACGTAGTAATTAGTAGTGATGGATGATATTGTACATTAGCAATCAATAGCGAGTAGAAAATAATAATAATATATAGACGGACAGCAGGTGATAATGAACAATAGGAAATTACAATTATACGAAATAATTAGTAATATCACCTTTTATTATTAATATTTTCTACTCACTATTGATTGCTAATGCATAATACTATTCATCGCTAGTAATTATTATGTAATGTTATTTTGTCTATCATCGTTCATTATTATGATTTACTATTTATTAAATTCAAGAATAAAATTCAGATAATTCATTATCATTTTTGTTTGCGTAGTTTTTATTTAATGATATTTTTACATTGGTAGAAGTATTAAACAATTTTTTATTACATTAAAAATAAAAATTTATTAGTTAGTTATATTATTGTATTTCATTATTGTTTATTTTTATTTATTATTATTATTGTCAGAACAGAGATTGGCCTAGAGGTCTGCTTGTTTTTAGTCTGTGTGCTGCCGTCGTCTAAAGGTCTGCACTTCACAAATTTCCCAACTAGTTGGTCAATTCCAATACGTATAATACGAGGAAATAAAAACCATAAGAAGTAAGTGATTTACTTGTTTTCTGTGAATTGATTTACGACATTGTGAATAGCATATATAAGAAGACAATCAGCAGACAGAAATCGTTTTTCTTGTTGAGGCATTCCTTCTCCTTCATTTCAGTAAGTAGACTCTTCCTTTTCAGATCTCACTCTCATCCTGCTGAGTGGGGGGGGGCGCATCGCTCGCATCGCCACGTTTCTAAAAAAAAAGTTCGAATGGTTGTCAGGCAGAGGCACAAGAAGGGGTAATCGGAGTTGGGGAAAGGGAACAATACTACTTACCGATGAGGGCACAAGAATGTTGTGTTCTGGATGGCGGCGATAACGGCGCGCTTCGTTGCTAAATTGAAATAAATGTAGAGGTATATATATATAAAGTGAGCGATATTCCTAAGAAGAAAAAATTCCTACATTGCTCTCTGTATTGCTCTATCTCGACCGCCCACGTGGCCTTTGTGGAAACCCTTTCTTCATGTGCTTCGAGGACGCGTTCTTCATGTGCTTCGACGACCTTTTAACCCTATACATTCAAAGTCAATGTTATACTGTAACAGTGTCATCATGCAATAGAAAGAGTACACAAAGCTCCCCCAATCTCACTTCCATTAAAATCGATTCTATTAACTGGATGAAGCACAACTCAACGATGGACTCTTACATACACTTTCGAAGACCTTAACTACTGCAAGAAGATAGCCTAGTAAGGATCCAGGACACGCATGGACTAAGAACAGCTTCATCGGTTTTAACCAGTGCCCAAAAGCAGATTCGATTACGCCGATTTGTGGAGGAATACGATCTTTTTACTTTTTCTTAAGCATAACCATACACCGCCAGCGCTGTTTAATCGCACGGAACAATATGAAATAAAAAAATCGAAATCGAATGCAATATGAAATATTTGTGCGCGTGTGAAGTGTGATATTTACGCCAACGTTTTAGTAGCATTGAACTCAAATACTAGGCAATCTTGCAGTTTGCTTTACGTTTTCAATGGACCGCAACAACGGATGAAGAGATGAGAACAATTAAAAAATGGCGCTCAGACACAAAAAAAAATCCAAAAGAATGCGAATGAATTTGATGCAGCTGGGAGACCCCAAGTAATCTCGACACCAATACAACTCTGCGCAGAGTTAAGGCCCCAGACTTCTGCCGCCAGCGGCGGGCGACGGACGGCGAAATCGATGAGTCACTCCGCTCAACGGCGGCTGCCGGTCGGCCAGCGGCGCCGCTCAGCGGCGACGGCGAGGTACTGCAGTCTTTCTAGTCGGGACCAACTGGCGCGAAAGGGCAGAGCGCAGACAGACTCTCCCGGCGCCGCTGGGGTGGCGCCGTCTCGTATGATTCAAATCATACTCGGCGGTGCCGCTCCAGCGGCGCGGCTGGGCTCCCGGCTGGCGGCAAGCTCTGCGTCCCTGCCCTATGATGAAGGATAGGGCAGCGGCAACGCCGCAGAAGTCTGGGGGGGGGGGCTTTAGAAGCGACGGAAGTCGGGTGGCGGCGGCATGTTCGTTCACGTGCAGGAGGCGTAGTAGGGGGAGGGAGCGCTCAGACTAGTGTGGAAGGGGTCTGGGGCTTGATCCCGCGGATTGCGTTTGTTTTCCGTCGCTCCGTGGTCGGTGGACGAACCTTGGTAGTGGAACTGGAGAGTGATCGAGGGCGTCTTGAGTGCCAAGCTAAGGAGCTCTCGAGTCGCGCATGGCCAGCGTTCCGAGCAAGGACTGGACCAAGTAGCTAATAACGGATAAAAAGGATAAAGGACGGCGTTTCACATTGTTATCACTAGATCCTGCAGAAATAAAGTGGAAAATAAAGTGGGCTTCAAGGAACCCGGAACCGGGCTCAAGCCTGTAGCTCATCCGACTGCGCTGCGCTACCACACACCTCGGACAGGCCTTACATCCTTTCGGGTCGCTGAATTTCTATCAGACTTAACGCTTTTTCGGCACTGTCGTCTGTTCTGAGACGTATGAGAGACATGCCAAGAGTCAAGATTTGGAGTAAATCTTTTTTTTATTGGCTAACTAGATAGCCATTTCTGTTTCCAAGAACGCGAAACATCTAGCCAGGCAGAAAGCAAAAAGCTGCATGGAGTTCACTTGTCGGGTATTGTATATATGTCGGGTATTCCAAGGCTATATAAGTGGGAAACGTGTTGATCTTTCCACTCTGGTCTTTTCCTTTCTATCTTCGTGAGCGAGAACCCAGCAAAGTTCTCGTAGGGACTCTTGCTTTACGGTGAACCGTGTGACTTCCATTCTGAATGCAGGAGACGAAGTCAGTAAATTAAACACCGGAAAAATTTTGCAATATTGTTGTAACAAGGAAAACATACAGGACAAGTAATAAAGTTCAAAAAAATGTCAGCAATATGGCCTTCGTGAGAAACCGCGCCACACTAATGCTTAAGAGAGCAGGTTGGCCTCTGAGCTCTCCTCCATGTCAGAGCACAGAACTGGACAAGGAAAGGAACTCCAGCACAGAGCTCCAGTAAAGTGGGTAGTCTGATTTCCCTACCTTGCCCTTTCTCTGCAAGACACATATCCGATTAGTACTCACTAACGAGATGTAATATCCCGTTTCTCTTCAATATGGTGTTTGTACGCTCAAAAAACCTATACTTGTCCGATAAGGTGCATCACAAGCCCCACAGTTCGCTACACCACCGTCGAGTTTCCAAATTCAGCCGCTGAATCTGTCGGCAAGACGAGAAAGCGAGTGGCGTTGTAATACAGCCGACGAACATTTTCCCGTTTCGGGTGTCTTTTGACGTTCTCGAACAGATTTATAGCACAACGTTTGGAGCATGTAGCAGCTACAAGTACACCACTGGTCATTCAGAAGAACTGCAGAAGCGGATATCCTTTGGCCGGGAGGCTAGCTGCCCTTCGTGCACTGCCAGTGATATAGGGTACGTCGGAAATAAAACCTAGTAATGCGCTTGGTATGACTTCTGATTACCAACATGATGAGATAATCACTATTAATAGTAACAATTTTTCAATTCGCGCACATCGAAAACATCCCAGTCGTAGCCTCCTATCCAGGCGGAAACGATATCTGCTTCTGAAATTCTGAAAGCATGGCTTGAGAGATAAATGATTGCAACAACTGTTGTACTTACAATAGCCATACTATGGAGAATCTGGAGGAGAAATAAAAAGTGGGAAGCTACGGCCGCTAAAGCCAGACTCGATAAACGCGGGCCGCCGCGCTAGGCCTATGTCATACCATCGCTCTTCGCTAGCGAAGGCGATGGACAACTAACATAATTGGGGAAGGGACGGTATCAGACGTTGTGGAGGGGCAGACGCCTGTAGCAGTTGTCCGATCCACCGCTAGCGAAGCCTCGCTAGCGGGTGTCATACTCTCGAGCGATACGGCATCGCTACCGATGCGACCGCGTCGCTGAGCTGAGCTGAGCGTCAGCCAGCATCGGTAGCGATGCTACGACGCAGCTGCACACAACGCTATTAACTGCGCGCCTATTCGCTAGCTTCACGCTAGCGAAGAGACTTCGCTCATCGCTCTGTTCGTCGCCTTCGCTCGGGGTGAGCGAAGGTATGACATAGGCCCTACGCCGTGTCCAGACGCGATCGTCGCACGATTGCGAGAGAAAATGCCCGAACCGCGCCGCGTCTGTTTCGGTGCGAGAAAATGCCTGTGACCAGGGGAGAAAATGCCCGCGACCAGGGGAGAAAATGCCCGCAACCAGGGGAGAAAATGCCCGCGACCAGGGGAGAAAATGCCCGCAACCAGGGGAGAAAATGCCCGCAACCAGGGGAGAAAATGCCCGCGACCAGGGGAGAAAATGCCCGCAACCAGGGGAGAAAATGCCCGCAGCCAGGGGAGAAAATATCTGCGGCCACTGAACGGTTTTCGATAGGGTCCACTACAACAACCACTACAACAAAACACATGGTAATCACGTGGACAGGGATACGGTATTTTACTCATGCCGTCGAGTAAAGGGCATGAGAAATTGTGGGCGTGGCAGCTGAAACTCTGGCACCATCATTTGGATTCCCTAGCAGACTTGATGGCCTTACCGTGATAGAGAAGCTTTGGAGAATACGAGGAAAGATTCTCGTTACAACAGCTTGCTCAACGGTTAAATTAGTACCAACGGTGTTTTATGTGAAAAGAACACTTAATAACACTGAAAGGAGCGAAAGAAGCGTTTTCGCCCAAATCTCAATTTCTAGAACGTAAAATTAGAACACAAGCACATCAACGGAACCTGAAAACATAGAATTACATTTCGAAGCATTGAGCTGTGAACTGCACGCCACCTCAACCTTTGAGTTTGTTTCTGAGCCACATGAACGTCAAATGGAGTGAACAGTAGGGTTCATGTATTTCAAAGTCATGAGAAGTAGAAAATTAAAAAATGACAGAACTTATCTAGGAATTTGTTTACAAATTGGTTTTTATGTTTTACTGAGGTTTTACTGAGTCTTTCTGATGAAGTCTTCATTTTTGAACAATCATTTCCTTCTTTACTAAAACAGGATTTGAACATAGATCTTTCAACATTAATTGCTTTTCAATGATTCTCATCTGATACACCGTTGGCATCGTAAATACTTGTTGTGCTCTTTTTTTTGTTTTTCTCAGTGTAGGACTTATATTTTTATTCGCTTTGCTGCTGCTTTTCTGATATTATCACATATCTGAATAAAGGATTTAAATATCTGAATGGTTAGTTGCAACATAGGTTTTACTAAAAACCCTATTAAAATGAACAGAACCTACGGTGTAGAACCTCGCCAAAAATCTTTCAAGGCACCTTCTCGAAATATAGAGTGTTTTTCGAACATGAAATTTTGCGATCAACTTTTTATTAGAGCTTTGGTACGAACGAAACGTCGAGGAAATAGACTGCTATTCGCGGGCATTTTCTCCCTTGGTTGCGGGCATTTTCTCCCCTGGTCGCGGGAATTTTCTCCCCTGGTTGTGGGCATTTTCTCCCTATTTCGGGCATTTTCTCCGCACGCAACGCGCGCCGTGAGATTCGGGCATTTTCTCCGTAGACCTCGTCGCACGCCGGCTAGGCAGCGCGCCGGTGGTGGATACGCAGCGCAGAGCCGACGAGACCTTGTGGACGGGGAAGAGACGCAGCGCGGCAGAGAGCGAGAGGGTGAGCCGCCCGGTGGAGGGTGCCAAACAACGGCCGTGGATCGATCGCCAGCGCTGGTGCTGTGACGTAATGTATGGCGCTAGTCAACTCGCGATCTCATGACGTCACAGGGGCGGAGCCTCCTGCGCATGTCGGGGCTTCACCTGCTGAAGCCGCGAAGCGCGTCATCAGGCCCGGCTCGACACTTTGGGGACGAGCTCAGCTCGATCGCAGGACTCTAGTCTTCCTCCAACATCGTGGAGTCGTCCGGCGCTTCTTAGCAAGCGATTTTTCGCCGAAAAAGGGGCGTATCGTCCATGGCTTGTCGCCCCAAACTCTCTGAGTAGGTACATCTTCCTAACGTGGCCATGGGGGCTTTTCTTGTGCAGCTTGAAGTATCACATAGTATGACAACAACAGATAGTATGACAACATTTACCGACTGAAGCAGGTGTGCTGCCTTGCCGCACAAAAATCGGCGTGGAGACCAGTTGAATAGGATCTCCGTACTCCCTAACAAGAAACATACCATTCTCACGTCACATTGGGTACTTTTCAAAACAAACTAGGCAATTTTTAGCCTCTTCTACATTTAACTAGAAACTGTCCAGGATGATTAACTTTTTTGTTCAAGGAATACCTGGTTTGAATTTCCTTAAAATTTTTCAGATCAGATGCCCTAATGAATGTAATTATTTTATAAACATCTAGTTTTTTTTTAGTTAAAAAATCATAAATTAAGCTTTGCTTTAAAGCGCCACTATGCAGCAACCATACACTGCCTTAAAATGCCGTATCGTGCGATGCACTCGAAAAGCCCATCGCGATTTTTATTTGACTGATAATGTAAATGCTGCTTACGTGGAACACCAAGTGATGTGCAGATCCGCGGGCTTTTTTACAGTTGATTTTGTTGCATAGTGTACAGTGTGCAAACCCGTGCAAACAGAAGTTTTGCTATAAAAAGAATAATAATGGTGACGTCTTGGACGAGGACATAGCGCAATCTCTTCTTTTGGCACTAAAAAATCGCTGCCTTCCTGCTCTTTAAAACAAAAGTTAATGTATTGCTTTTCTTCTAAAATGAAAAATCATAAAATTTCGAACAAGTTGCTCACTTGTCGGGTAGCTGAATCAAAACTTTAAAGAAAGTTATACTAAAATTTTCCTTGAACAGAAAGAATGGGTGTCCAGAAAGTACCTGCAGAAATACAACAATTTTTTATCAACATTTTATTAATCAATCAAATAATTTCCATCAACATCTACTACACCAACGTTCCACAAGACTTCCTCTGGCGTAGAAATCCGGCGACTTGGGACGAAAAAAAAAGAGGTCATTTTCGAGGTGGTCACGATCTTCATAACGCTTCCCTTCCAGATGATGCTGAAGTGATCGAAAAAGGTAGTAGTCACTTGGGGCCAGATCTGGGCTGTACGGTGGATGCGGCAGAACTTCCCATCTGAGTTCCAGAATTTTCTGAGAAGTCGTCTTCGCGATGTGTGGGAGCGCGTTATCGTGCAGCAAGCGAAGTTTGTCGAGCCTGGGCTGTTCCTTGCGCACCTTGTCGGCCAGTCTCTGCAGTTGGGTAAAATAGACCTCGACAGTGACAGTCGTGCTGTCAGGCAGCAGCTTGAAATGGCAGATCCTATAAACTCCCACCAGACGCTCAGCATGACCTTCCTCGCATGAAATGACCTTTTACGAAAGATTTCGGCACTTCATCGCGTTGGTACCACGCACGCTTACGAGCGTTGTTGACGTAGAGGACCCTTTTTTCGTCTCCTGTGACGATGGTGCCAGTTGAAGGCGCGACTTCGGAAGAGCAGCTGAGGGCTGTCCAGACGTCTTCGCCAGTTGTCATAGGTCAGTTCGTGTGGGAGCTACTGACCGAGTTTTTTAACCATTCCAACAGATCGCGGTCCATTATCTACGGTGGATCGGGAACAGCCTAGAACAGCAGCAAAATAACGCACACCTTCATATTGATGCTGCTTCGCCAGTTACCTCAGTTCATCCAAAGATATCGTTGTCGATCTACCAGAGCGAGGATTATCTGTGAGACTCGTGTTCCCGCTTCTGAAGCGTTCGAACCGGGCCACACACAGACCGTACAGAAGGAGCTTCAAAGCCGAATACACGACACAAGTTTCGAAAGGCTTCTGCAGCGGGGTGCGCAGATTTGTAAAAGAGTACGTGCCTAATATGAGTAGACAGTTCGGCCATCGTACAGTGAAATAGGCAAGCAAGGCGAGGCTGGATATGTTATGCAGATACAGCAGGACAGTGTGTTTATATAGCACTTATGATGAAATCTTCAGAACATTCTAGAAAAAATCTGGAACATTGAGAAGTTTTCTGCAGATACTTTTTGGACACCCTATAGCTTCATTAGGAAGCTCATAACGATTTGCTTCTCAGTAGATTATGTGTATGTCCATTCCAAACGGCATTCAACGAGTTTCACTGCTTGGTCTTTTATCGGTGAAGAATAGGAGGAAAACCACTGATTTCGTCATGATGTACAAAATTGTTCCAAATGAGATTTCCATTGACCCAACTAAGTTCTTAGACGGAATTGCCAACAAGACCCGTGGGAGGAATGTTGAAACTTCGAGTGTTAGCTGCTAGATCACGTCTCAGATCAGATTTCTTAACCTATCGTATTCTCAAGGAACTCAACCTACTACTGGTCAAGTACGGAGATTTAGAGGGGCTCTCTGTTCAAGCCTGCAGAAAGTTTATTAAATGCTGAATATCAAACAATGCAAGAAAATGTTTTCTGTGATGTATTGCTTACTTGGCTAGTGTTCGAGTTGTCTTCTACGTGTGTTGTTTTCTCTGACGTTTTCTTACAATTTTCATGCTAGACAGTTGTCTGTGTCTGTCTATGCCTTCAATAAATAAATACATAAATAATTAGATAAATTTCTTTGAATTTTCTTTTCAAACTTCCGTATAGCTTGAAGTGAAGAATGCTTCAGAAAGTAGGAAGAAAAGCGTTGAGGGATGCAAGCAGACAATTCAGGACCATCGGACCCATCTTGGAACTTCCTCGTTGTACTAAGGCTCCTTCTGTTGTGTGGCATGCCCTCTCGTCTTCTGCCTCTCTGCAGTGCTAGGAGAGGCTTCCTGAGAGATAGATTAAGTGCTATTTTCCTTCGGTAAAGGCTTTAAATCACGCATTACCGCCAAGACCTTCTGTGCTAAATTTCCCATCAAGTGTCGTTCGAGATCATGGCCTCCGTGATTGCACCCGGGTGCACATCTAACACATTACAGCAGTCCTAGTAAACTGTCTTTCATTCCCATTATTCTCCTTGTCGTTGTTGCTCTGCCTCCTGCCATCCTCGGGTGTGTAGAGCGGCCAGGCAAAAAAATGGAAGGAGCGCCGCATCGCCTCCATCTCGGAGTTCTGCTCAAAAATTGATGCCTGTGGCCTTCCTATTTCCCACAAAGGTGTGCCGAGTCTTTTAGCGCCATCCCACAGCAGTGATACAATTCGCTACATAACCCCAGACCGAGGAGGGAAGAAACAGGCAAACAAGTAGGTCTGGATGGAAGTGTGGTCAAACATCATTCTCACAACATCCGAGTCGAAAAGCAGTTACTCACCGGCGACGTATGTCTACCTTCCATCATGTCACCTTGGGAAGGAATCAAAAAGGATCAAACAAATTAGAACAACCTTGCAAAAGCAGAAATTTACAATAGAAATTAGTTTAGAAATGGCCACGGACAAAAACATCCCGAAAGGAGCAAAGTTTTTGCTTGGGGGATCTGCAGGGTAAGTCTTGCAATAAAAAATAAAATTAAATTAAAATAGGACCATATCGAACTAAATCATAATACAGTATTACAAGGTGTCTGTCAACTAATCAAGGTACCGACTGCCCTCGGTGCAAAGCAGTATCGGGTGGACTCCCGCACCCTCCCGGGGGGGGGGGGGTGACCACCTAATACTCTCATAAAAATTATGGTAGCAATAGAAAAACATGCAACGTAAAGTATAACACTATATCAGAAGAATCGTAAGGGATGCAATCATAGTTGATGTTGGCACTCTCCAAGTTTTCATGAGATATATGTTCAGTACAGAAATATATTAAAGTTACTCAGGTTCAATACCAAGGGAAGGGGGACACTCCCTACACACGTCCAAACACTAAATGGAGTTGAACACTTGCAACATAACATGCTTAACTGAACACCTCCTGTGACTATTGCGGTCTACTTCTTGAAAAAAGGAAATTTAGACGTAAAAGCATGCAAAGCCTCCAACGACCTCCGGTTGCCTCCGGCCGCAACGCGTGTGTGTGCGTCGAAGGGATCATCGTGGTGATACGTAGAGGGACGCCTGCGGGCTCCACGTATCGACCCACGGCCACTGCACGGCTACCACTGTACGTATCGATACGGTGAACCTGTTACGCGCACGCATGCGTTGCGGCCAGAGGGCGCCGTGCTACCCCTCCCCCCCCCCGCCTTGGGATTGAACATTTTCTAATTCCTTATAATATATTCCTTATAACAACTGTACTAAGGAAACCAAAATAAACAGCACAGAAAACATGGGAATATTTAACATTTGTGAGCTAGGTCGGGAGGTTTGCAGATGATTAAGAGGTGAAGTACCTAGTCTTGCCTGCGTCCAAAACGTCCAAATGGCCATCTTATCCCATCGAGAGCGAATCTACCGAAGCAACGGCTTCATCGGGGTCTTTCTTGATAACATCCTGAAATCATTTCTTGGAACATATGACGCTTCCTTGTTCCAGGTGCTTCAAATTATACGGCCGCCGTTATGGGGCGATTTCCCGCAACATAATGTTCCTCATGCACTTCGTTCATATCCTCGAATGGATTATCACAGCCGGCTTATCTTAATTCCAAATTCTATTCAACTTGGTCCACCTGGATGCCGACCTGAGCATGCCATTTCGACAGTGTGCAGTTTCCGCTCTTGCCCCTTTCCTAAGGCCTATGGCATACCGCCGGCGACGAGTCCAGCGACGAGAGGAGCGGAGCGACGGAGGAACGGTGGTTTCAGCGACGGCGGTGTTGGGCGGGAGCGAGAATTGGCACTGGAGCGCGGTTAGTGACGCTTGCATGCGTGCATGCGTGGTGCAAAGGGTCGAGCGACAGCTCGTCGTCGTGCAAAGCGCAGCGACGACCGGTCGCTGGCGGTATGCCCCCTCTCCAACGACACGCCGTGACGAGGTGGCATCGACAACCGTCAAGTGCGCGCGCTTTCCCCATTGTATCTGACAGGGTCCTGACACGAATAGTCGAACACTTGTCCGTTGGCAGTGCCATCGCCGGCCTCGTCGCTGGTGGTATGCCATATGCCTAAGGCCCAGCACCCACTTTCGCACAGGAGGGCAGGCCTCACTATTGTTTCCAAGAGTTTTTAGTTAGATTTGATTTTATATAGCCAAGCAGTCCAATTCTATAACGGCAAATGCCTCTCAAATAAGCGCTCATCGTTTTCAAAAGTCGTTCTGTGACACAGAAATCGGTTGAAAGCAGCGAAGTAAGAGTGTTAAGAATTTCAATCCAAGAAAAAGTCGATGCTCGGTGCAATCCTAGTTGGTGGTGGCCGCTCTTAAACGACTTATCGACATAACGAAATAAAATAAATGGGGAAATACATAGAAATAAGAAAACGACAGCAACCTGGCTGCCCAGATAGGCTCAGTTTCTGAGTTCCTAGTTAGGAATCCATTTAAAAAGAACCGTTCTCGGTGCAAATCTAATAAGTGAGAACCCCTTTCGAGATTTCCACCGTGAGCAGATTATCTTCTAGCAGATAAAACCGATTACGCTAGTAAAATAAAATAAAACCTGGCCAAGAGACCATCAAGTCTTGGGCACAGAAAAGACAGCGTACTTCACGCACTTCACGTCTTGATCAATTGCAGATGTCCCGACCTAGCTCACAAACACTGTTCAGTGTACTCTGTACTTTCTGTGTTATTTATTTATTTCCTTAATGCAGTTGTTTTTTTATGGAATGAGTAAGTTCAATTATTTTAACACTGAAGCCACTCAGTTCATATGAAAATATTTAAGACCGACCATAACCAACTAGGATCTGATACAACGCATTAACCAACTATTTTGGCCCTGATCGTTAGATAAGCAGCGTCCATTGGAACATCCTCTTTGCATAGTGGTGCCCAGAAAACCATTTAGGACAATATTGGGAAGTGGCGTAGACTTCTGCTTTTTGTCCCACACATATTCGTCATGTTGTGAAGAAGTTGTCGTATCCAAATGGATGGAAACCGCTCCAAATTTTACACAAGCGGTCAGATTCATCAACCTCTTACCGGCCGGTAACGGTGAAAAGTACCGTCAAACCCCTTGATATGACATTCATCAGCATCAGAGGCCGGATTCCTCAACGACTTACAGAACTTCAACAGAGAATTCACAGCGGAAAATTCAGATAACGCGGCTTATCGCTCACTATATCGCTTTATAAGCCGCGCTATCAGGGATTTCGGCTGTAATTTTCTCTGTTAGACTGGTGTAAGTCGTTGACGAATCCGGCTCCAGGTTTGATGGTACGTTGCACCGTTACCGGACGGTAAGCGGTTGATTAATCTGGCGACAGAAGTACTTATTAGTACTCTCTTATTAAAATGGGGTAGCAAGGGGAGGAGGGGTCTGAGGTTTCGAATTTCGTTCAGACCTTGCAATGCGGTGATTTTTATAGCGATCTACTGTCAGAACAGATACTCAGTTTATCTGCTATGTGCATATTTTAAAAATGTCAAAATAGTCGATGTAAATCTTAATATTCGATATCGCTCTCCATCGCCGTGCGCCATAAACCTGCTGCAGGACGAAGCGACACCCTTCAGATATAAATTGTTGTACAATTCCAGAATGGCTGCATCAGCAATAGTACAACCACTAGATCTTGTAAAGAATCGAATGCAACTAGCCGGTAAAGACGGTAGGCGATTTACGGCATTCTAGCTATAGAATTTAGTGGTCTGTTTAACGTTGGTATCATTCCTATGATGCGTAAGAAGGAGGAAAGAAAGTGGCGGTCTTCGTAAGGAACTTCTTGTTGCGATACGTATCCGCCCGAAACTTCAGTTTTGTAGCCAGCGCAGCTCGTGTAACGCACTAGCAGTACAGCATATGAAAGCAGTGTTGACCTCGTAGGAAAGTGTCAACGTTAGTGGGGTCATCGCGAATCTCGTTTTGAGGCCCTTTGTGTTAACGCGAGGGCAGTCGGGACCTTATTACGCAAGGCACCTCATGAGCTCTTTAGGGTCTCTTGTACGCCCGTGATGTCACTGCCGGCAAGCGACTCCGGGCGTGGTTGATAGTGGTGGCACAAAACGGACAGCCTATAAAAGCTACAGGTTCTTTATAGCTTGCTTCCCTACATGGTCCAATGACATCGGGGAAAAAACCATCCTGTGGCCAGATTCGTTAATCGCATACCGCCCTCTAATTCTGCAAATACCGCCAGACCCGCTGATGCATATGACATTCATTACCACCAGCTTTTGGTGGCATTTTCACCGTTTATAGGGCGGTGAGCGGTTGATGAGTCTGGCCCCTGATCTCATTTTATAGCGCGGTGCAATGCCTATAAGGGGTCAACTTATACGCACATTTAAATAACAGTTGAAATGGAAACACCTGCAACATAATGGACAACGATGTATTATACAACGTGAAGCAGCCACTACACTCTCAAGGAAGCCCAGGGTGGGGGGGGGGGGGGGTGGACACGTCAAGAGGACGAGGGGTATCCGAATTGAGAGGTCTCCTCATTAGACAGACGGCTAAAGGCTTACCATAGGTATCAGAGCTACGTCGTATGAGACATTCGCCTTGCACCACCTTCAATTGATTACCACTTGTAGACTCCGTGTCCGACTTTCCATGAATCTCGGCATGATATTTCGTGCTGAATTGCTAGTTCGTGAAGCTGTGCACAGAGATTGTTACAGCACTTTATTCGGCTTACATTTCGGCAATTTCGCTTTTTTCGGAAAGAGGTTACTTTCTTACTGTAGTATAAAATGACCTTTGGGGAGTAGTTCCTCAAGTGTTATTTGGACTCTTCCAGGCTCCAAAAAAGACGAAACTGCCGAAACGTAAGCTGATTTCCACTTGGGGCCGGATTCATCAACAACTCACAGCACAGAGAAAATGCAGCAACATGGTGAAACATTTCGCTGCGCTTTCAGAGGTTTCGGATGTATGTTCTCTGTTAAATTGCTGTAAGTCGTTAATGAATCCGGCCCTTGGTTACCACACCAAGATGAAAGCGATAAAGGTCAGCTGAAATCAAGTCGTTCCCATAAGGCGGGTCATTTTTTAATCGTAGGAATAAAATTATAGATAGCTGAAAGGCCTATTGTGCAGTGCTGCAGCAACAATATAAATACATTTAGTGTAAATTGAAATAAGTGAAGATTCGACTTTTCACCGATATATGAGGAAGGACGTCTAACCACAAGTTATTTGAATACGTTTTTAACAGAGTAAGGAGCGTAATTTCAGGAGTAAAGAAATACCGAAGCAGTTTTCATGCATTATCGACGATCGTCAAAAATGAAGGGATATTAGCCCTGTACAACGGCTTGAGTGCGGGGCTGTTTAGACAGGCAACCTACACTACAACAAGACTTGGAATATACACGTGGATGCTTGAGAATTTTACAAAGTGAGCGCCTATTATCGCAGCTCTGTTTTTAAACAACGCATCGGAGGTTCCTTCGTCTTTTTAAAGACTGAATCTTTTTGAAGGTTTTAAAGGAATCTCCTCATTATCCCCTCTTCCCCTTAAATTTATCGGCTACAACCATATCCAAGTAACCCCTCCAGAAGCAAAGCTATCAGGATCATCGCAAAAAGGTGTTTCTTACGTTCGTTCGATATACGTGAATATAAGGTAATGACCAAAGTTTGACTTCGCATGAATTCGACCTGATAACTACGTTCGATTGAGTACTGCTCGCCTCAAATGGTTCTCTAGAAACCACGTCACGTTGCGTCAGAAGGTACACGAGTCATTAGAAGCGAGATTTACCTCAAGCTTGGGTAATTAAATCACTTTACATGCAATATTATAAATCGATCACGAATAAATGAGAATAAAATAGCACCAATACTTGAGAATAACTTGAGAAAAAACTTGGCGATTACTTGAACTGCTCGACTAACTGAACTGGAAATCGATAAAATAATGCTCAACAACTAAAAGAAGACAATTAAGAAAAACTTGGAGGAATAGAAAAGCTTCGCTGATGTACCGATCTGCTCCAGCAGCGTTGAGCATTAGGAGGAGCTCGTCTGCACGTATTTCGAACGGACCGCCTGATAGCTGCGAACCATGCATTTGAGAACAACAACATACAGTACCGGACATGCCGCTGCGTCCAACAAGCACAAGCGGCGCAAAAGATGAGAAGCGGCGCAAAAGGGCGCCGGAGAGCGCCGTTTCGCGCTCGCCACGCGCCGCGTCTGAGGCAAGTTCGCGTTAGTGCGCGACGTCCTCAACTTCTGGACATTAGACTGAATGAAGGAGCTTATCCATGCGTTCGGACGAGCATGGCCTACTGTTTGGAACTAACTTCCGGCACGGCGCGCGCTCTGAACAATGCATGTAGGCCGGCAGAATCAATCGAGTGGGCGCGACCACTCGCAGAGTGACGTTAGGCTGATGGGCTGATGGAAGGAGCCTATCCATGCGTTCGAAACGAACATGGCCTACTGTTTTGAACTAACTTCCGGCATGGCGCGCGCTCTGAACAATGCATATAGGCTCGGCAGAATCAATCGAGTGGAAGCGACAACCTGTAGAGCGAGCTCGGCTGCCGGCACGGCTTGAACAGTGGACGTATGGAGAGTTTTAACGAAAATTCCTAGCCTTTCTACTTAGGCATTGCTCTAGGACTGTTCCCCTTGCATCTGGAGTGCGCCGTGAACAATGCATATAGAATCGGACATATCAATCGAGTGGGCGCGAAAGCTTGTAGAGTGAGAGTTTGAGGAGTTCTATCAGAAACCATTAGCCGCCCTACTCAGGAGCTGCTTTAGGACTCTCCAGCTTGCATCTGGAGTACGCCGTGAACAACACAGAATCGAACCTATCAATCGAGTGAGCGCGACAGCTCGCAAATTGCACGCGCGGGAGTGTTTGGAGCGCGATAACTCTGTCAAGTGTGAACTGTTTCGACTGCAGCTTGTGGATTTTGTAGACAGTAAAAAGCTCTAGCAGCAGGCCGAAGCACTGCGATGTAGCCAAAGAACTGACAAAGTTACTGTGGTGCAAATATGCAGGTCAGGCTTGTACAACAAATTTTTTTTTCGATTTCAGGCGATCACTGCGGGAAGAGGCGATGAGCTGACGGCCTACAAATGCATATACTAACAGACCACTTAACGTACTTTACAAGAACGCGCTTACAGCACTCCAACTGCTTAACCTGCCCTAGTTACAGCTGCCGCTTTAGAGCGGCGGACGGCAACAGTAAAGATTCTTCCGCCTTTACTCCTTCCGGTTTTGAGTTTTCGGCACTTGCAATGCCACTGTTCTGTTCAGCTCAATGAGCTCTATCAAACGGTCTCAATATCGACCAATTGTGGAGATTTCGATTTTTTTGACAAATTTACGTCGGGGGTGAGGCCGCAGCGGAGGGCCGACGACGTCACCGAAAGCCAATATTTTGGAATCTGGCCAAGTTGGACACCATACGATAGCTCTTTTGATGGTGAATGGAACGTTTTTATGTAGAGTGGCGAGAACTGTGATGTGAGCGAGTAAGAGCGAGTAGAGCATGACCATTGTTATGCTAAATTGTACGCGCGGCGTCTTCTGAGCGCGATAGCTCTGTAAAGTGTGAACCTTTCCGGTTGCAGCTTGTGGGTTTTGTAGGCAGCAAAATGTTCTAGTAGTGTGCCAAAACATGGTAATGTAGCTTATGATTGGACAAAGTTACAGCGCTGCGTAAATGCAGGTTAGCCTTGTGTGACACAAATTCAGTCGACCACTGCGGAAAGACGCGGAGAGCTAGCATCTTACAAATACGCACGCGAACAGAACGCTTAAAGTTCTTTACGAAAACGTGCTCACAACTCTCTGGCTTATTAAATTGCCTTAGTACCAGCTGCCGTTTTAGAGCGGCGGAGGCAACAGTGAATCTTCTTCCGCCCTTAATCCTTCCGGTTTTGAGTTTTCGGCACTCGCAATGACACCGTTCTCTTCAACTCGATGAGCTCTATCGAATGGTGTCAATCTCGGCCAGTTTTGGAAAAATCGATCTTTTGAAAATTTTGCATCGGGGGTGAGGCCGCAGCGGAGGGCCGACGACGTCACCGAAAGACGTCACCAATATCTGATAGAGTTATCGCGCTCCAAACACTACCGCGCGTGCAATTTGCGAGCGGTCGTGCCCACTCGATTGATAGGTTCGATTCTATGTGCACTGCTCACGGCGCACTCCATATGCAAGCTGGACAGTCTTAGAGCAGCTCCTGAGTAGGGCGGCTAGGGATTTCTGATAAAACTCCTCAAACTCTCACTCTGCAAGCTTTCGCGCCCACTCGATTGATATGTCCAATTCTATATGCATTGTTCACGGCGCACTCCAGATGCAAGCTGGACAGTCCTAGAGCAGCTCCCGAGTAGGGCGGCTAAGAGTTTCTAACAAAACTCCCTAACGCGCACTCTACAAGCTGTCGCACCCTCTCGGTTGATAGATTCGATTCTATATGCATTGTTCACAGCGTACTCCAGATGCAAGCTGGACAGTCCTAGAGCAATGCCTGAGTAGGAAGGCTAGGAATTTTCGTTAAAACTCCCCATGCGCTCACTGTTCAAGCCGTCGCTCGCTCTACAGGTTGTCGCTCCCACTCGATTGATTCTGCCGGCCTACATGCATTGTTCAGAGCGCGCGCCATGACGGAAGTTAGTTCCAAACAGTAGGCCATGCTCGTCCGAACGCATGGATAGGCTCATTCATTCAGTCTAACGTCCAGAAGTTGAGGACGCCGCGCACTAACGCGACATGCCTCAGACGCGGCGCGTGGCGAGCGGAAAACGGCGCTCTCCAGCGCCCTTTTGCGCCGCTTGTGCTTGTTGGACGCAGCGACATGTCCGGTACTGTAGTCATTGATCGTTCTACCTAGAGAACTAAGGTACATAAAGCTGAACATATGTTTACAAGTGCTACGACACGCCTAACGGCGTGTCTCGCACTTGCGCGCTTCGCGCGACCTTGCAATATCTCTAACCTACTGGAAAGCATTGGTATGCTCCCGCATCGCGCAGGAGAAGGGTCGCGCTGTGAGTGCCAAATCAATTTCTGTAAAACTTAAAATCCTGCTGCGTACTTTTGGACGAATCCGTTCTTCACCTTCGTAAGTTTATCATAGACGCTCTCTCCGGATCGTCCAGTAAAGTCGCTGTTTTGTAATGCTCAGTACTTCTGTGCCTCAGGTTGCTCTGCAACTGTTCTCATGCTCAACAGCAGTCGTTACAGGACACTGTTGACACGTCCTTCTAATCCAGACGCTTGCTGCGCAACGGAGGTGGCATTTCTCTTCAATTCAGACGCTCGTTGTACGACAAAGGCTTATCTGGTCCCCTTTATTGCAATCACCTTCCGGGTACCACCTCCTGGCCCACTTCCTTATAATCACTATTGACCCCCTTACTGATATCTCCGCGCTGTTTCCCCTGTCCCCGTCTCACCTACAGCTCCCTCCTTTCACTCCTGGCCTCCTCTAGATGCCCACTTACTGCCCTTCCCTTCCCCCTAAGAAATCCTCCCACGATCATAGCAGACGTAGGGGATACGTCTTCTGAATGCGACGCTTAGGAACGCACGCATTTGCCGCTGTGTCAAGCAAGAGGAGGTTGCAGTTCCCCTGCAGCAGTATCGCATGTTGAACGGCAAATGTTTCCCGCGCGGGATACGAAGAGGCGTATCTTGCAATGGATTCCTTGCTCGTCCTTATTTCAGCACCCCATGTTTGAAATTCTCTACTGGTCCTTCCTTATTGCCATCAACCCTGCTGGCTCGATCTCATGGCCTGCTTCATTGTTCCCCCTATTGACCCCCATCCTGATACCTCCTCCAGAACACTACTTCGTGGTCGCTGTCGGTTCCCCACCCTCGACGTCAGCCCTACTACTCTTACCCCTTTAGTGGTCCTCCCATGCTCATGGCATGAAGTCGGCGACACGGCTTTTCAATCTGGACGCACGAGCAGTTGCCGCTGTGTCAAGTAGTAAAAGGCTGCGCTTCCCTACTGCAGCAACTTCACACGTTGAGTAGCGTATTTTGTCCGTGCGTTAGGTGACGTACCTCACGTAGGTTAGATCACTCAAACGTCGTCGACCGTTAACTTCTTTATATGTATGTAGGTGGTGATGATGCTCACGCGTCAGGTGATGAGGCTATCTCACGTAGGTTAGATCAGCAGCTAACTCCTTTCGGCATTTCTCATGCCGAGCACCATGAGCTACGGCTAATGGTATACCCCCATATCGATCCCATCGCGCCGCACAATCGATATGGGAGCTTAGCATTAGGCTTCTCGGGGTGAGCGATGGTATAACGTAGGCTTATATAAAGATGGTGATGATGCCGCGCGTTAGGTCGCAAGAGTCTTGCGGGTGCGGCGGACTCGCTATGACAACGGCGGGTGGTGCAGCGCCGCGATGGATACTGTACGCAATACTGCGTATTTTTGCCGGCAGATGCGACCTCTAAGATGTAAGAGATGTAGTGAGCAAAACGCTTTTTGTTTTGCGAAGAAGCCTAAGCCAAGTTAGGAGTTCTTGAATGTAAGCCCCGAAATCTGATAGAGCACTCCTTATAACTCACCAGTTCTGTGCCATTTTGCGTTTGTTCTCGCTTTTGCCGTTCCACCTCCCTAAAAAGTTCCTCGGTTGACCAGCACCTCGAAGATAGTGTGGTATCCCTTGCGATGACACATTTTGTGATGGCCTTGTTGAGATTCCCTTCGATGCCTTGTTGAGACTGGGACGTCTGTCAGATGCAGTTGTAGCTCAAACTAAAAAGAGTGGTCTGCTTTGAGCAATGGTATAACATAGGCTTATGTAAAGATGGTGATGATCAGTTCGAAATGTAGGCAGTATCCAATGATAGTGCTACCCAATCTTATGAATACCAAATCTGTTGCATTTCTGTGGAAGGGTTTTCCCTAAACCTCACACGGCTAACTTGTGGCTGAGGCTACGAAGATTTGCAGTGCAATTAAGGTTACCTAATATCGTGCTAATTTTTTACGTTACGTTTTGATGCGGGATTCCATACGCCTCCATTTTTCGACACTAAGGCCCCTGTTATACTCCCACGGGAGCTTCCGCGGATGGGCGGAAATCGCGTCGGGACCCCGCGCCGGGCCACTCGTCGCGGCCCGCCACGCCCGCCGTCCGCGGATCGCCGCCGACAGACGACTAGAGGGGTGTTATACTTCCCGCCCGCGGGAGGGCAGCCGTCCGCGGTGCGGTGCACCGCGGACGGCTGTCGTCCCGCGGAGTTCGGCGCGGGAAACGCGCTCCGATGCGACGCTAGCCGCCCCGGGGCGAGGACGACCGTCCGCGGTGCACCGTCCGTCCGCGGACGTCCCGCGGAAGCTCCCGCGGAGTATAACAGGGGCCTAACGGTCCCAACCCTTGGCCCACTTCCATGTTTTCACAATTGACCCCCTACTGGTCTCTTCTTGCTGGCTTCCCCGCCCTGGTCCCTCCTTCAGGTTGTTCATTTCCTTCCTGGACGCTCACTTGGTTCACTCTAGAGGGCCCTTACTTCCCTTCTCCACCACCCCTTAGTGGTCCTACCATACTCAAGGCAGACGTCAGTGACACGTATTCAGAATCAAACGCTCAGAAACGCGCGCAGACGCCGCTGAGTCAAGCAGGAGAGGGCTGCGCTTCCTCTGCTGCAACATCCCATGTTAAACGGCAAACGTTGCTCGTGAGAGGTACGCGAAGGCGTATCTCGCGCGGGTAAAATTTTCCGTTCAACGTGGGATAATGCTGAATTCTGAATGCGGCCACTCGTCGTACGACGACGGTGTCACCTCTTCTGACTCCAGATGCTTGTTGCGCGACGAAGGGGATCCGTATTCTGGATTCAGACGCTCAGAAGCGCACGCAGATGTCGCTGCGTCAAGCAGGAGGAGGTTGTGCTTCCTCTGCTGCAGCAGTAAAGTTCTCCGTTCAACATGGGATAATGCTGAGTTCTGAATGCGGCCGGTCGTCGTACGACGACGATGTGGCCTCTGTTTTCTTTCTTCTCGATCTTATGAATCCAGACGGTTGTGGTGCGACGAAGGGAACCCGTCTTCTGAATTCAGGATTCGCTCAGAAACGCGCGCAGACGCCGTTGTGTCAAGCAGGAGAAGGCTGCGCTTCCTCTGCTGCAGCAGCATCTCATGCTCAATTCTGAATGGGATCCCTCGTCGTAGGACGACGGTGTCTCCTCTTCTGACTCCAGAAGGTTGTGGTGCGATGAAGGGAACCGTCTTCTGGATTCAGGCACTCAGAAACGCGCCCAAACGCCGTTTTGTCAAGCAGGAGGATGCTGCGCTTCCTCTGCTGTAACAACATCCCATGTTGAACGGCAGAAGTTGCCCGCGCGAGGTACGCGGAGGCGTCGCAAAGGGTTCCATGAGTTTGCACGTGGTTCCACGAGGTGTATTTCAGCCAGGTTCCCAACCTGAGTGAGATACGCCTCACCATCTACAGGGCAGGGAGCTAACTCAATTATATAATGGTAGATATATATATATATACATATATACATATATATGGGTATATATATGGGTGGAGATGACAATAGCATTCTACTAAATGACACTACGAAATAGATGCTCTCGACAAGGATAGCTCTTAACGTACTCCAACGAAGGCTTTCATCAAAACGGAATAATTGCGTCGTTGTCAATCGTGTTCTGCTCTGATATATGGCTAATGGGCGACGTATGCAATCCCTTCTTGCCCATTGTAAAGATCCTCGCCTTTAATGACACCTCATTACAGCATGGTTGCTCAATATTTTATTATCCTTCCACCAAAAGGAGACATTTCAGTGGGAATCTACACTTATTTAATCTAAGTTATCCTCTAGCTTCAAACACCACAATATTCGCCAGACTCGGAATATCCTTGGTGCATCTGTTGTGCCCAATGGGCTATTTACTGACTTAGAATGTTTTCAGAAAGGATAAACCACTCTCTTTCCCGGAAAAGGCAGTGTTGGGTATGGGAGCCGGAGCCTGTGGGGCATTAGTGGGAACTCCTGCTGAGTTGGCCCTCATTCGAATGACAGGTGAATCTTGAAGATGTTATGAAATTCTTCTAAAAAAGTCATGTTACGGCAACCTAACCGTAAGTGTTCCAGTGCAGAGTTCTTGATTTCGCTGCTGCAGGTGATGGACATCTTCCACCAGAACAGCGGAGAAACTACAAGAATGTTTTCGACGCGCTTTTCCGAGTTGTAAAAGAGGAAGGATTTACTACGCTGTTTAGAGTAGGTTTCGGAGAAATTGAATCTATCCTTTGCACATGTGCACGAATGCATGAAGTTGGATCTTGAAGGGATGTGGACCCACGGTACTTCGAGCGATGGTTGTCAACGCGGCACAGTTGGCGACATACTCTCAAGCAAAGCAAATGATCCTTTCAACAGGACACTTAAAAGACGGTATGTCATAATATATAAGCTTGTATGTCATAATTTCGTACTCTATTAGGATATATTACACCAGTGCTCCGATACGCCTAACGGCGTCTCTGCAGTTGCGCGCTTCGCGCTACATTGCAATATCACTAACTTACGGAAAGGTCTTTTATATACTGCTGCGTCGCGCAGGCGACGAACCGTGCTGTGAATGCTAAATCAATCAATCAACCAAACTTAAAATCCTGCTGCGTACTTTTGCATGAATGCGTTCTTCACCTCGGTAGTTTATCATAGGCGTTCTCACATTGTGCAACGTGCTCGGCACGTCTACTAAGCCTCCAGGCACGTTAGGGCCTCTACAGAGTCTCGCGGCAGCACTGTGAGAAATCGTCCAAATCGCTCCCGCCGCAGTGGGACCCGCGCTGCCACTGTGGTGGGAGCCGCAGCGCGGACGAGTTGTCGCAGAGCCGCAGCACGCAAGGATCCTCGAAGGCTGCCGCAGTTCGCGGCGGCTCTCACCCGCAGCGCCAGGAGCTGCGGGTGAGACCCGCCGGATGGCGTGACCGGATAGGAAGCATAGAGGGAGCGGGGTTTTCTTTTGTTTCCGACCGTTTAAAGCTTGGGTGGAGGGGGTTTTGTATTGGAAGCTTTCCCACGAATCGAGATTTTTGGTTTGGGCCTCGTCCATAGTTTTTATCCCGGGGGAGGGGGTAAAATGCTGTTCTTTTCATCATCATTGCCTTCACGGTATGCCGCGAGATCCTGTAGGAGTGAAATGCGTGGCGCAACTTGAACAGGATTGCTTGCGCCATCCTATTGCTTCATCCTAAGTTCTTTTCTCATTGTATTTTTAGTCTGTTATTCTTATGTAGTTATGCATAAGTTCCTTCGATCAATCTCAGTGGTGGCTTTGGGTTTTTAAAGGCCGAGTGCTTCAGCTTTCTTGTAACGACCAGCCATCACTGTCTTCAAAGCTTTACGCCCTTATATTTTCTCATTACCACATTACGGACGGCTGCCTCCAGCACATTCTTCTGATTCAGAAATGCTCTGAACTATGCCGTGTTCTATATACTGTATATAGCATTGGGACTGGTTTACGAAACAGTTCCCTTGAGGCCTATTCACCGTGCTACGCATTAATGCGATATACTTCGATGTGTGTATATAACCCTGCAGAAGAACCAACAATAAAGACAATTTAACGCGGAAAATATAAAACTAAACATTTTTCTTCTTCAAAAATGCTCCGTTTCGCCACCTATGTGTCTTCGGACGAACCTTTTTCTTATAACACCTTCCCAGTGTTATGACGAAAAAGGTCATACACTCTAAACACTCAATAGACAAAAAATCAGAAGCATTTCTTACGAAACGTTCAAACGAGCTGAAATAATGCAATGCCGCCGAAATCCATTCTGTATTTCTTCGTTTCTCCCGGCAAAAGTACGCAGTATTGTGTCGCGGGGCCGCACCACCCGCCGTTGTCATGACGGGTCCGCGGTACCCGCAAGACTCTGCTGCTGGCCTTACACAACTACAACCCCCCCCCCCCAGCCCAACACTTTCCCCCAACACTCCTGCAGCGCCGCCGCATCTTCAGGTGCGCTTGGCGAGGTGTTCGGCGGCACGTCTACTGAATCGACGTGTCGGCACGTCTACTGAGTCGCCAGGCACGTTGCACAACTACAACCACCGCCCCCCCCCCCCATCCCCACACTTCCTCCTGACACACTCCTCCAGCACTTTTGTGCAAACAAACACACACTCCCGCAGACAAACGACCGTTCTCGGATTGTAGCCTTTGAGACGTCCTTCATACTGTAATACTATATACTAGATTTACTTACATCAAATTTGTTTATTTATTTATTTATCTATTTATTTATGCACCCATGGAGGGCACGCTAAATTTCCAAATAAACCCGGATACAAAAGGACGAGCAGACAAAGCTGTCACTGTTCTCTTTATTCCGCTAACACCATTTTAGGAATCTTGTGTCATTTCGTAGCATCTATGATTTCTGGATTGGCCACCACTATAGCCTCAATGCCTGTTGATATCATAAAAACCAGGTTCGGTAATCAGTTGCTTTCTATGTTCACAAAGCTACATACGATCAGGATCTCAAGAACTCAAATGTTCTTCAGAATTCAAGCAATGAAGGTAATTGATGGAAAACCGGAATACAGTGGCATTACAGAAATTGTTGTAAAGGTTACTCAGCTCTTGAATATTGAAAGATAGGAAATTGTCAAGGACGCTTTTTAACTAGTTGTTTTCAGTTGCTCAGAAAGGAGGGAGTATTCGCGTTCTGGAAAGGATTCACTCCGTACTACTTTCGTCTTGGGCCGCACACGGTCCTGACATTCATATTCCTTGAGCAATTCAATCGAGCTTATGTCAGACATTTCGCACCAAAAAAGAACAAATGATCATCTTGAACATAGAGAAACTGATGTGTGTCTCCGTGTTCCATGTTTTACCGATAACAATAAACTGATTTACATCCTGGAGTTTCCATTGATCTTCTTCTTTAGCATCTGTCCCGCTTTGTAACGGTGTCCGCTGTTCTGGTGTCATGACGCCACCTTTCCCGATCCGACGCTAGATCAGGGTTACTACCTGCAACCTTGAAGACCATATTCAACGTATCACAACAGGGCTGCTTCGCACGCCCTCTAGATAGCTTTACAATTGCCTCGGATTTAAGGCCTCTCTTGCGGACGCTGTCTTCTTTTCCATGCAAAACGTGACTGTAACATCGCAGTCGAGCTTCGCTCATCTTGTCAGCTATCGGCGCGACACCAAACTTCTGCCGAATAGCTTCGTTCCGGATGCGGTCCAGGCGCATGACTCCAGCCATCCAGCGCAGCATCTTCGTTTCCATTACGCTGAGGCGACTTTCCGCTTCCTTTGCCGCAGGCCAACACTCAGCTCCGTACATCGCTACCGGCGGACGAATGTTTTATAGATCTTTGACTTTAAGCGCTCTGGCATCTTCTTGTCGCAGAGTACTCCAGCCAGGCTGCACTCACGCGTGAGTTCACTTAAACCATCAGACTGCCATCAGAGGCTGTTGGTGATCCCAAGTATTTAAACACCGAAGTGCGTGCAAGCTCAATACCGCTAACCTTAATGGAGCCGGACTCATTCACGTCAGTCGTGAAATACTCGGTCTTCTTGACGAATTCAATTTGAGTCCGAACATCGCCAGGAGGTAGCACGAAGCTTGCACCTGTCGCTCGAGTTCATTCTTATCTTCTCTAGCGAGCATCACGCCATCAGCATAAAGCAGCGTCCATGGAACAGGCTTCTGAAGATCTCTCGTAATGGCATCCATGACGACAACAAAGAGGAGTGGAGAAAGCGCAGAAGCCTGGTGCACCCCAACAGAGATGCGAAACTCCATTGAGGTTCCAACTGCAGCTTGCACTCGACTCTTTGAGGAATAGCAGAGCATCCGAACCCACTTTACAAGTTCCTCAGGAACGCCGTGTTGACGCAGGGTACCATATGAATTCACGATATGAAGACTATATGCAACGGCTTCTGTTTCTCGCGATGCTTCTCCACCAGGAGGCGGGCGGCGTGTGTAGCATCAACGGTCCCACAACCAGACACAAAGCCGCCCCGGTTGTTGGAGAGCTTGACGATTTCACGAATTCGTCTGTTGAGGCAGCGCGACAGGAGGTACACCCACCCCTGCTAGGGGGGCGTGGCGTCAGTACACCCACCCCTGCTAGGGGGGCGTGGCGTCAGGAGGTACATCGCTGTTCTGCGGACCGGCAACTTTTGTTTTACTTGTCGAAGGTTTCGTAAGGCAGCCGTTAGACTCTCGGTGAGGAGGGGGTTGGGGGTAGGTGAGCAAGGGGATGAGAGGGAGATCGCACGCCCCCTGCAGGGGTGGGTGTACCTCCTCACCGTCCCCCGTCTGTCAAGGGTTCGCTCGAAGATCTTCATGCTGTGTCTCTGTTTCTACGCCCTTTTGCGGTCTGTCAGAAGATGGTCGCCCTCACCGTTGACGCCGAAAAGCAAAAGCAAGCAAATCGGAAGGTAATTTGATCAGTCTGCAGGGCTGCCCTTCTTCCTCCAAATCGGAGTCGTCGTATTGTTGTGCCAACACTCCGTTATTTTCTTCTCTTTTACTACCTGGTTGAGGAACTCAGCGATCTACTTAGCAGGATACCAGAGCTTTGATTTCCATAAGTCGCGTTCCCAATCATCGAGCCCTGTCGCCTTGCCGCGTTTCATCTCATTCAAGCCTCTTCTGTTTCCTCCACGGTGATGTTGTGGACGAGAACGTGGATAGAAGCTACAGAAGTGATGGCCGTGTGTGGAAATTCCATAGTGGAAATTTCCTCAAAATTGTCGCGCCATCGCTTTAACGCCTTTTCGCGGTCTGTCAGAAGATGGCCGTGCTCATCATTGATGACGAAAAATTTCTCGATGTCTTCGGTCTGGCGATAGCGATTCTTAGCGAGTCGGTAGAGATACCGCTCACCATCACGCGACTCGAGCTTTTCGTTGACATCACTATAATGAGTGGCTTTTGCAACATTCACGCTTTCTTTGCAGCCTTCTTCGAATTTTGATACTTCTGCTAGTTGTCAGTTGTTTTGTCGCCGAGAAACGCATGATAAATTGACTTCTTCTCTCGAACGCTTGCTTTCACATCGCTCGTCCACAGCCATATATGCTTGTCGACTTTGTGTTGTCTAGGCTTCAAAGTTAGGAGCAACGAACTTACAGCTTGACATATCGCTTCGGTAACATTCTTCCAGGCTTCGTCGACAGTCGTGACTGTTGGTAACCTAGCGCGAGAAAGTATAGCTGTTTCGTTCTCTTTCGTTCGCCAGATCACACCGAGGTTGTAACAGACTGAGCGTTGCGGTCCAGCTTGATTCTAGCTGCACGCAACGCTCAGTCTGTTACAACCTCGGTGTGATCTTTAAAGTGCAGACAGCGGTCGATGCTGTGGGCAAATCTCATATGGCACGATCTCGAGTCTGTGACAAGTCTTCGGTCGTGATCCGACACAAGGACAAACTAGATCTAAATACGTTTTGCAATTCCCACTAAAATATGAAATAAGGTGGGATTCGCGTTTCCAAAAAACGGTGTTCACATTGGTGAGGTTATGCGACTTCGCATATTCTAGGATACGCTCACCATCGGCGTTACGCAACCCATAACCGAATCCATGGCAGCAGTAACTGTTTTCCGTTGCGCCTACGTGCCCATTAAGGTAACCAGCCACAACGATTACTTCCTTTGTACCTTTCCTGTCTTTCATCAAGCAGGCTCCAGAACGCATCCTTGGCTTGATCGCAGCGGCCATCCTGGAGCATACGCAGAGAAGAAGTGAAAGAGTTTCTCCTTAGCGGCGACAACAATCATCATCAGTCGATCGTCAAAGCGTTCGACACTTACAATCGAGTCTCGAAAACGCTCGGAGACGATGATTCTGACACTCGTAGTCCTGGTGGTCCTGGGACTGCAGCACAGAACGGCCTTGAAGCCGCGGCCAATGTCCCTCGAGTTGCAGCAGGACCACCTCGTCTCCTGCACCGCACAGAAATCTATCTTTCTTCGCTCCAGTGCTTCTACCAACTCGCACGAGCGGCCCGTCAACGTACCCACATTCAACGTTGCTACGCGGGTCTTGCCTACGTTGCGGGACTTTCGAACTAGCTCAGTTGACCCTCGATGCCGTCCTAGCATCAGGGACCCTCGCATGCTTCTCACATTCGCCGAGCTCTGCGAGTGCGCTTCGGCTCCCGCGGGTGCCGCAGCACTATCTCGATACTCATGTAACGTCATCAACCATGTGATGTGACATGGGTCTCTTCGTAGGCCGGCCTGTCACAAGGGCCAGTCGCCTGCATTCGAGTGTCCATGCTTAGCCGAGCTCACAAAGCTAGCAATTTGTAGTGCCTCCGTGGAAGAATGGACAACGCCACCTTAGGCGAAAAAGGTTTTTTAGCCTCAGGATCCGCTGGAGTACAGTTGTGGTGGTCATGAATTCGATCTCATTCTTGGGGTGGTTTTCGTTGCGATTTCCCATAGAGGGATTCGCTTCGGATTTTTTACGAAGTGCAAAGAATCTGCGTTGTTGAGAAGTCAAACCACGCACAAATCCTTGGCGGTGTGCGGAGATAACCAAGAGGATTGTCGAGCATCCTCCTCCCATCAGTGTAACAACGATTTGGTGGGTGGATCAATGCCTCATCGTCGGTATGTCTCGCTCTTAAGGCTCCCGCAGAATTCTGCGGCCAGCGGTGGGCGGCGGACGGCGAAATCGATGAGTCACGCCGCTCAACGGCGGTTGCCGGCCGGCCAGCGGCGCCGCTCAGCGGCGACGGCGAGATACTGTAGTCTTTCTAGTCAGGACCCCGCCGCGAAAGGGCAGAGCGCAGACAGACTCTCCCGGCGCCGCTGGAGTGGCGCCGTCTCGTATGATTCAAATCATTTCCGGCGGTGCCGCTCCAGCGGCGCCGCAGGCCTTGCCGCTGACGGCGAGCTCTGCGTCCCTGCCCTATGATGAAGGATAGGGCAGCGGCAACGCCGCAGAAGTCTGGAGGGGGCCTTTACTCCCCGCTTACCCATGGGTATAAGAGTTGACGAATCAGGTCGCAGAACTAGGACACCACCACATAGGCCTCGTGCATACTTTCCGTGGCCGCGATGGAATCGCGGCGATGAGTTTTGCAGAGCTACGCGAGAGGATTTGAATTTCTCAGTGCTCCTGGTATCGCTCATGGCTCTGCAAGGGAACGCGACGGCGATCCGCCCAGGACCAACGCTAAACAACGCGCGCGGCGCGAAAAAGTATGCCATGCCCGCGATGAGCGCGGGAAGCCATCGCGCATACCGGCCGCCACCGTTGCGGCGGCCGCGGCGAAATTTCCTTTAACTATTCGGCCGTGCGCGGCGGATGGCCATGAAATGAGACCCACGATGGCATCGTGGCGATGGAAGTATGCCCCGGTCTTAAGTTCAGGGAAAATGGCGAAATTCTTTCCACCCAGTTTTAAGCTTCAGGTCTTTAAACCACTGCTTCTAGTTGTTTCGTGATGGCTTACGAAGTACGAACTACGAAGTGCGTAGCTACCCTCGAAACACTATCGCCGCGACCAGTCGCTGGAGCGATTCGGAGGGGTCTTACTTAAAGTTAACCAAATGCTCCAGGGAGATGGGATGATTTTCGGGGTACTGTAGTGCGTGTCTGGTGCCGACAACGCAAATGAACGTTCAAAAGTGTGTGAAGCGCGGGCTGACTCGCAGGTCTGTAGGATACTGTAGCGCGTGTTTAGACCCGGGAACATCGATTATTTGTACCCATGTGTGTTGCCAAACTTATCTTGATCGCTCTCACACGTTTTCGTCAGAATTTCACTCGTATCGTGCTCTATTCATGAAGTGGTGACCTCCATTCCTTTTTCGTCGCTGGGGGGGGGGGGGGGGGACTCCGGAGTGTCGGACATGCTATCCACAAAAAGTTCGAACTGCTTGACGCCCCTATCCTAATGGTATAGGGACGTCAAACAGTTCGAACTTTTTGTGGATATAGCTGAACGTTTGAACGTTCATCTTGCTTTGTCAAACAAAGCAAGATGAACGTTCAAACGTATTTTTCATCTCTTTTTGACGAAGTCATCTGTGGTTTGCAAGATGACCACAGCCACTTTGTATTTCCCCAATGATTTATTTCGTGTGTCGACGTTTGCAGGCAGCTTTTTTGCGATTTGCAAAAAACTGCCTGCATTTCCGACATTCCGGAGTCCCCCCCCCCCCAGCGACGAAAGCAGTCTCGGCACGAGCCGCCTGGATGGCCCACACCCTGGAGTCCCTTCCCTAGCCGAGTTGTGCGCTCGAAGAGCGCACAACCCATCTCTGATGTCCCCCTCAGCGACGAAAGCATTCTTGGCCCGAGCTGCCTGGATGGCCCACACCCTGGAGTCCCTTCCCTAGTCGAGTTGTGCGCTCGAAGAGCGCACAACCCATCTCTGATGTCCCCCTCAGCGACGAAAGCATTCTTGGCCCGAGCTGCCTGGATGGCCCACACCCTGGAGTCCCTTCCCTAGCCGAGTTGTGCGCTCGAAGAGCGCACAACCCATCTCCGATGTCCCCCTCAGCGGCGAAAGCAGTCTCGGCACGAGCCGCCTGGATGGCCCACACCCTGGAGTCCCTTCCCTAGCCGAGTTGTGCGCTCGAAGAGCGCACAACCCATTTCCGATGTCCCCCTCAGCGACGAAAGCAGTCTCGGCACGAGCCGCCTGGATGGCCCACACCCTGGAGTCCCTTCCCTAGCCGAGTTGTGCGCTCGAAGAGCGCACAACCCATCTCCGATGTCCCCCTCAGCGACGAAAGCAGTCTCGGCACGAGCCGCCTGGATGGCCCACACCCTGGAGTCCCTTCCCTAGCCGAGTTGTGCGCTCGAAGAGCGCACAACCCATCTCCGATGTCCCCCTCAGCGGCGAAAGCAGTCTCGGCACGAGCCGCCTGGATGGCCCACACCCTGGAGTCCCTTCCCTAGCCGAGTTGTGCGCTCGAAGAGCGCACAACCCATCTCCGATGTCCCCCTCAGCGGCGAAAGCAGTCTCGGCACGAGCCGCCTGGATGGCCCACACCCTGGAGTCCCTTCCCTAGCCGAATTGTGCGCTCGAAGAGCGCACAACCCATCTCCGATGTCCCCCTCAGCGGCGAAAGCAGTCTCGGCACGAGCCGCCTGGATGGCCCACACCCTGGAGTCCCTTCCCTAGCCGAGTTGTGCGCTCGAAGAGCGCACAACCCATCTCTGATGTCCCCCTCAGCGACGAAAGCATTCTTGGCCCGAGCTGCCTGGATGGCCCACACCCTGGAGTCCCTTCCCTAGTCGAGTTGTGCGCTCGAAGAGCGCACAACCCATCTCTGATGTCCCCCTCAGCGACGAAAGCATTCTTGGCCCGAGCTGCCTGGATGGCCCACACCCTGGAGTCCCTTCCCTAGCCGAGTTGTGCGCTCGAAGAGCGCACAACCCATCTCCGATGTCCCCCTCAGCGGCGAAAGCAGTCTCGGCACGAGCCGCCTGGATGGCCCACACCCTGGAGTCCCTTCCCTAGCCGAGTTGTGCGCTCGAAGAGCGCACAACCCATTTCCGATGTCCCCCTCAGCGACGAAAGCAGTCTCGGCACGAGCCGCCTGGATGGCCCACACCCTGGAGTCCCTTCCCTAGCCGAGTTGTGCGCTCGAAGAGCGCACAACCCATCTCTGATGCCCCCCTCAGCGACGAAAGCATTCTTGGCAGGAGCCGCCTGGATGGCCCGCACCTTGGAGTCTCTTCCCAAGTTCTGCTTGTTACGAATCGTGTTGTAGCATGAGCGCGTCTTCATGGTCTTGTCCGGAATGTGGAAAAGTGATGCTAAGAAGAAATATATGGAAGCATCTCAAAGTCGTGCATCAACGAAATGGTGAAGAAGTTCGTCAGACTCGAGAACGGATAAACAGAGAAGCTGGAGTGGCTCATGTAGTGTGCCCGCTGTGCGACGAGCACTTCGTTACGTACGAAAACCTTGCATATCACTGTCAAGAAAATCATTTGGAGGATGGCGCAGGTGGCCATCCTCAGGACTATGAAGTGTTTTCATTGGAATTCGGTCGCAAGCAGGAGTACGAGGTCCGTTGCTCTTGTTTATCCTGGCTCAACTGATGTTCTATCAGCTGTGATTATTTAGGAATGGCTTCAAGAGAGGTGTGAAGCCAAGACTACGTCGTTCTTCATATCTAGATCGCGGGAAAGTGCGGGAGGTTCAAGAATGCAAAAATTGTTGCAAAAATTCCGACGAGATCTACTATCCTGTCGTTTCTAGTGAAACAGGATTTGCTGAATATTGTTGTACGCTGTAATATGCGACCCGGCTGGCGAGATAATGATGACGTTGTTTCTGTACGACTGCGTTACGAAGAGAACAATCCCGACGACGGAATAAAGGTGTTCGAACTTCCTCAGGATACTAGTGGCAAAGGATTTGTAATAGGTAGGCTTATTATAACGAAATGGAACAATTAGACACCACTCACGAACATGAATTTAGTAATCGTTACCCCAATCATGCTGGAGTGGATAAAGAAATATTCGTCGAAGGGAATCACGCTCGATGACACGTTCCATACAACGAGATATAATTTGAGATTGGCTACTCTTATGGTTGTCGATGAAAGAGATCGAGGTCTCCCAGGAGGTATGAAATCACCTACAAGGCTGTAGAGTTCTTTGAAATTTTTTTTCTAGCTTTCCTCATGAGTGGTACAATGACTTCATCGGACGTGGAAAAATTATTTACGGTTATTCGGGCATTAGTACCCGAATTTGAACCAGAAAAGATGGTCACGGATGAAGCGCCGTGCTTTTATAAGGGATTTCGAGCTGTTTTCCCACGGGCACGCACACGAATTCATTTTTGTCGGTTTCATATCCTCCAGAGCTGGAAGAGGAAGATCAATCAAGTTGTTGAAGTATGCTAATACTTTGCTACCTCGAAAAAAAAAACCTCTGAAAGGTCATGTTGTTCAGGTATCCCTAAGAGCATCTGTGTGTAGTTCCTTGAAACGCTTACTGGGAGAGCCTCGCTTGGAGGCGTTTATCCAACGGTTTGGCGAAATACTTGGATACCTCCGTTTGAAGGGACAGGGCGTAACGGTTGATTACTTGGAGAAGAACTACTTAGGTTGGATTTTTATCTTCATTGATGTACGGGCCACAATTAAATTTGTTGGTTAAATCAGCTCGGACACCGACCTGGGCGTCGTTCGCCAATGAAGGAGCCGTGCTAGACACTACAATGATAAGTGAACGATTTCATCGACGAATCAAGGAGGAATTCTTGCACCGCAATGGAAATTCACGTCTAGATGGATTTGTGGAGTTATCAATACGAGCAGTGAAGGAGTTGGCAGAGGATGTAGAAATCAAAGTAAGCAAGTCGTCGAAGTATAACAAAAAATAACAAGTACATATTAGAGATGTAATTCAGGAGCGCCGCCGTTTTGTTGGATGTGCGTTCCGTCTCACGGAAACACATAAACGGCACAGGACGGCGCTAGAGATGTTTAAATGGAATTCTGACTTGGTATTGAAAGCGGACCCGAACAAATGGGAAGTTTATAGTAAGTGCCGCACAAAGCATTTCGTCGTGTCGTGGAAAGGAGAGTGCAACTGCAACCCACAGGTTGGCAAAGTATCCTCGAAAAGTATTCGAATCAGTAAACATGGTCATTTAGAAGAATACGCATTGCCAAAAGTGCAATGTATGCGCCTACTCTTACACGTGTACTTGTCCTGACAATCGTCCCGGTATTAGCTGTGCTCATCGATACGCCGTTATGATGGAATGCAGGACAGTGCGCGGAACGGAACCAGAAGAAGTGGCGAGCGAACCAATTAAAGAGCTCGATTGGGAGACGTCCACGATGCAAGATGCCGAGATGCCCATAGTGGATGATACGGAGACGTCCATAAATGAAGCACATGGAAGACTGGAGATACGTTATCAAAAGCTGCACTCTATAAAGAGAGTAAGTTCGAAAAATGGGGAGCAAAACTGTCACAAACACTTATAATGTTCAGATGACCGCCATCATAGAAGCCAGAGCAGTTTCAATGGCCAAAGTCGACAGTTCAGAAGCAGAAACTATTCTGGAAGACGCAGTGAATCAGCTACAGGTGGTAGCGAAAACTCTGGGAGGATCGCAAACTGAGCAGCTTATTCCTCGTCCTGAAATGGCGAGGGTTGGTGCAAAGCCGCACATCTCGTGCGTTCCACTTTATCAGGTGCATTAAGTCTTAATTTACTGAAGGATGTACTTAACTCTTCGTAAAACGTGGTTATTACAGCGTGTTAAAGTGAGGAAGGAAAAAAAGTGTCGAAGACAGTGACGCCCTTCACAAGGAATTGCGAGAGATGATGCGCCGCGGGAGAGTTTCGCCGAGCCCACCTCTTTCGTCATTCGCTCATGCAGGTTCCTTTTCAGGTAGAAGTAGGAAATGGACCCGATGAATAAGGTTATTAGGTTTAGGTCGTGATAAGGTAGCTCCAAGTCTTGCTAATAAAGAAACGCCTGCCTCATTTTAGTTAGTGCAATGTTATCGTATCATGAAGGAGGGGATGTTGAGCAAAAAGGAGGTTCGAACATTCATGCATAAATATCTGTTTTCACTTCAACTCATGGCACTATTTTACAGTACTTCATCTATCTCGACCTTCCGAGGGCGTTGAATTGCTCAAGTCCGTAAATTTTAAGTCACGGGGAGTGTTAGGTGAGGTTTCGGTGAGTGCTCTCTTTAGACTCACTAAAGAGTTCAGTTTTCAGAGTCCGCACCCTCCGTTATCGTCTATCTTCACTTCAACGCATGGCACTATTCTATAGTGCTTTATCTATCTCGAGTTTCCGAGTGCCTCGAATTGCTCAGGTCCGCAAATTTCAAGTGCAGGAAGAGTGTTAGATGAGGCTCCGCTATTTTCAGTGCACGGAGAGTGTTAGGTGAGGTTTCAGTGAGTGCTCTCACTAAAGAGTCCAGCTTGCAGAGTCCAAAATCTCTCTTATCGTCGGTCTTCACAAGTAGAATGACTAAATGGACACGTTTCACTTCTTCACATGCCGCTATCTTCATGTAAGTGGTGCTTTCGGAAGTTGGCGATGTTTCTCCGTTTAATCCTCAAGTCGCTAATGTGTTTATTAATAACTGGGTCGTACTAATTTCTTCAATGGTGCTGAATCACAATTATTTAGGTGCCATGTGGACCCAAGAGGCAGAGACTTGGAAAGAAAAGACGCGTTGGGATCTTTGCAGTGAAACGCGTCGTTTCACGCAATCAGCTGTAGGAGGTGCTACGGGCACCGTATGTGTGTACTACATTTAGAAATCATACTTGTGAGTGCAATTCTTCAATTTATAAGATGTTGTTTCCAGGAGTGGTATTTGGTGTGAAGTCCAATCCCTGCCTTTTTAAGAAGACTTGTATCGCTCCAGCTCTGTAATAAGTTCAGTTTTCAGCGTGCAAACTCGATCTTATCCTCGACCTGCAAAAGTGGAGTGACTGAATGGACACGTTTCACTTCCAGGCATGCCGCAATCTTCAAGTAGGTTTGAGTGATCCTTTCGGAAGTTGACGATGATTCTCCGTTTATTCTTCTAAACGAGGCCGCATTTATTAATAACTGGGTGGTAATAATTTTTTCGATGACGCGGAATCACTTTCATTTAGGTGCTATGTGAGGCAAAGAAGCAGCTAGTTGGAAAGGAAAGGCGTACTGGAAAGTTTGCGATGAAGCTAGCCGTTTGACGCAAACAGCTGCAGGAACTACATCGGGCACCGTGTGTATGTCCTTCATGTAAAAATGATACTTGTGAGTGCAGTTATGTGAGTGCTGTGATTTTTGCTGCTATGAACCGCATGCCGCTGTCACGTATTTCTCATATGGCTGTGTCAAGATCCGTGTTTGGTTTTAACATGTTTAATATACATTTGTTGGTTATTGGTTTTGATTTGATTTCATATTTGTTGCGTATTGTTCTCTATCAAATAAAAATCGTTAAGAAATGTGCAGCACTTTTGATGGTCAAAAGGAGATTCGCGAATCTAGGCAAAAGACGAAAGCGTGGCTCAGTCATCCTCGTCACCAAGTGGGATAGGTCCGGTGACAATAAGAGAAGCGCGCGTTGACGCTTGCGCCACAGCCGAGTCACTACTGATTTGTTACGACGGGAAGCACGCCGTTCCGCAATCGTTCCGATGCGAGTCTCTGAGGGTAAACAGTTAAAGAGTGGAACTAGCGGCCGTGTTGATAGTGTATTTCGGGAAATGGCGGTTTGCTGTAATTTGCTCCTCCATGTTGGTGTTGTCATTCTCGCCAATTGCTGCATTTTTCCATTCCTGACGATTCTTTCACAATTTCGACAGATACTTGCTGAAGGCCTGTAGGAATTCCTCGCCCTAAAGCAGGAAACTAAGTAGCCAAAGAGCGCTGCGACACCGCGCGGCAGTGGGCACGTCTCAACGCGGCAGCCGGTGCGAAAACGCGCTCGCATGAGAACGGCGTGGATGCAGGTTTGCGGGGTACTGTAGCGTTTGTTCAGGCCGGTGAAGAGCGGATTGATGTGCAAGTTTGCGTGGTACTCCAGCAGGAGCTGGCATATTGCCAGCGGAGCAAGTGGTTAGTTCTAATGGCTATCTTCGGAGGTATGCCAGATGCATTACTGTGATCACCAGAGTACACTTCCCACTTGAACAGCTAGAAGTTTGGATCATTTGTTCAGTTTAGAACGCAGAAAGTGGTCAATCCTTTCAATGAAAATTAAGTAAGTTCCTGTCAATTCAGTCCGCCAGCACTGGTCGCGATGCACCGAGCGAGCTGCTTTGCGTTTCTTGATTTACAGTGGATTTGCTCAAAATCTGTTAAAATGCAACGATTCAGCGAATTGTACAAGCCCCCACACAATTATCCTACACTGCCACAAGCGGCTAAAATTAGGCGATGCGTCGAAATCAATGTGGAAAGGCCGTATGCTATTTTCGGATCGGATCTGGTCTTGTCGGGAACGAGCACAGTGCCTTTATCGGCTTGAACCGTTTAGACACCAAGTAAATTTTGGGGAATCTCCGACAGGCTTGCTACACGCATGGTACACGTCATTGGGCGCAGGCACCATGGCGTCAGTTATGGGGCCAGCACCAGCTATTTCCTGGGGTGGACATCAGGTAACCTCGTTTATATGCTATGTTGTGTGTGTTTATCTTCTAAAGCCTATAGTATAGTCCTGCGGGAGTACCCGCTGGACGTCCGCGGACGGAAAGTGCACCGCGGAAGGCGATCGCCGACCAGTACGGTCGGCGGCCGACATTGAATGATAATCGCATTGGAGCGCGCTTATCATTCCGTGAAGTAGGAACGTTCCGCTTTCGAATTGGAGCACGTTTATTTTTTGATAACGTTTTTGATAACGCCGACCGACAGCCTCCCGCGGTGCATTTCACTGCAGGAGGTTGTCGCTCGGCGGTGTCGTCACGCGGACGGGAAGTATACCAGCCCATCCACCGGACGCCGTTGACGAAAATGGGTGTTGCGAACTGCGGATATTGGGCGCGCGTTGGGTCCCGACTAGGTTATTCCCGTTCCGCGGATACGGTGTAATCCCTGTCGGGGGGGGGGGGCTGTCCATTTCAACTTCTAAAGAAATGCAACATGCACCACAACATATGAATATGTATAAATATGCTTACATTATCCATTGCTGTCCTTCCAATAGTAAAAAACCGCTTTCTAAAATGCTTTCCTAGTCGGGGGGAGGGAGTAATGAAAACACAGCAAATTGAACAAAAACCTGTAACAATTACAATACTATAAAACCACGAAAACACGTTAAAGCAACGTTACTACCTTAATCAATTAGTGCATAGCGGTTTGCGATTTTTTTCCAAAGCAAATAGAGTTTTGGATCACAACCGTGCTGCAGTGCATAGTGCCCTCCTGCATAGTCCCATATTAAAACTTTTTCAATGTTTCAGCGGAACACTCGGACATTTCCAAGGGAGAGGATCAGGTAAGTTAAGGCATTCATATGTTGTATTGCATGTTGTATGTACACATGCGTAGCTATCGTTCTCAATTCATAATGGACTGCCCCCCCCCCCAGACAGGGATTGGATCGCGGTTATTCTTCCTTCGCTACGCCGCGAGCGCTCATCGCACGCACGCACCCGCCGCAATATTCTCACGCATCTTTGCGACAGAGCACGAAATCTTTCCTTCATAGCTGTGCGCGCTCAGCGGGAGTGCGCAGCTGGGGTTCTCGCAGCATCCAGGGTGTGTGCCATCCAAACTGCCCCTGTTCCCAGGATGGATTCTGCGGGTGTGTGCCATCCAAACTGCCCCTGTGGGAACTGCTTTCGTCGCTCAGGGAGAGTCAACGGAGCAGTGAGCAGCCACCGACCGACCATCGGCTGTCTTCCACATCGACTGGCCGCGCTGACCTCGTTTTCCACGTTTGCCACGTGTCCGCGACGCGACCGCTCGCGGCGCAGCGAAGGAAGAATAGCCGCCATCCAGGGATTGCACTGCGGATACTTCCACGGGACTATACCATAGGCCTAATAGGGGTGATTTAGAAGTGATTATGGAGAGCTTCCCCCTTTGTGATTAAACCTAATCCACGTCATCCACATGCCAGTCGGCCTTTCTTTGAGCAACCATGGTGAATGCTGGCGATTTTAGGCGCAATGTCAGAATAGGGGGTAGTAATTTTCAATGAGCTACTAGGATTTTCAATGAGCTACTGTGACAGAGCACGATGACGCGAAGAATGCACAGATTTGGGCAAGGAAGGGACTCCGATGTGTAGCTCGAGTTAGCCACTTGTTCTAAAATTATTTTTCTTGTATACTGGGTGGTTGAAATTTAACACCCCCCCCCCCCTTTTTAGGATAGCGTCCGATTTTACAGTTTGGCAACGAATTACCCAAGTTTACGATATGTTGAGCGGGAGACGCGTCAGGGTGTGGATGGGGATCATCAGCTGAGCAACAGAGTTTAATGAAGACACAGATGTCATCCAATGAGCATCGAAATTCACAAAACGTATTTCTGGCTTCGCGCAAGAAGCGAGCTGGTTCAGAAGACGTGTCACAGACATAGTGCAAAGAAAGTGCGAATTCAGAGGACGTCCCACGATATCCTATATAAAGAACATACAGGGGCGAGGAGGTGACTACAACAGGATTCGGTCGAATGTTTTCGCCACCTGACAAGAGACAATATAGATCAACCGACCGCGGGGATTCAGAAGACGTGCCGCAGACTTCGTCCAGCGTGGGTAGGGATTGTGAAAAGATTCTGGACGAAGCTGATATCAATGAATTTGTATAACCTTCTCTCTTTCTTCCTCAGTAACGTTCATCTGAAAGTTGATTGAGCATCGGCTTTTGTTTAATTGCCGATACGTCTTCCGTGAATCCTGCAGTTGGAGGAAGATATACCGGGCTGATCAAAAGGGAGAAATACCAAAATCCACCTTAGCTCCGTACTCTACTTCAGGATGCGGTGCATGTCGTCCTGAAGTTCCTTCTCTTGGCTCTTACGCGAAGAAGAGCACAGAACCAAAGCCGATGTAGTTCCAGTATTTCTTCCTTAATAGCTCTCCAGCTTTCAGACCTGCATCTGCAACAGATCATGAACGACAGCTCGCACACGGCGGTGGAGACCGTTGTCGTAGTAAATACTCACCGACAAAGACGATCTTATTCATTTACTGGGAAGCGTCACTATTTACTTGGAATTTACGCGCAAAGGCGTGTGGAAGACGTATGTTGCACCAGTGCAGGATAACTACCGTTATGACGCTTGCATGCAATGACGTGTTAAACAAGTCGATCACGTGTGAGGAACAATTCGCTGGAGTGGACTTGGTGTCGAAAGGGATTTAGCCGTATCTTCCCATCACAATAGTTGCTGCGACATGATATTACGGCACCTGTGTTAAAGGGAGGAAGGGTGTGTTGTGAGTGGGTGTACGACGACTACCACTTTAACCCATTGACGACCGCGCGGTGGGACCGCACAGACACTGGAATCTCGTGGAAACATATTTCACGATATTCCAAATGAAGCTCCCTCTCCAATCTTTAGCTACATATTGGAGAAGGCCGGAACAGGTTTGAAGCAAAACATAAAAGATGCATTTGCTGCTGTAAGAAGGTTTGCAAAGAAAAAGGACGCATGTTTGCCACGAGTCGTGCAAAAAAGGTGGCCACATCATGGAACAAGTGTTTGATATATTTTTGTTTAGATTGTTTTCAGAAGTTTTACAAGATGTGCGCAGCTGTTTGTGAATAGTGCCGATATTTGTGCAGCTTGAATAGTGTGTAGTGTCGATTATTTGTTTTTATCAGTGCTTAGGAGTAATTGACTGTCGGACCACAATGCAGTAGCATTGCTAGGATCCAACATATCTAATGATTGCTCGTAAACGATGAAAAAGCGAGAAATGGGCCGTAGCGAACAGTTTTATAACAGCAGGCCGAAGCCGGCCCACGCGGTAGTCAATGGGTTAAGGTTGCCACCTCCTGAATGGGATAGATTCATATTCTATCCTCGCCCGTCCTCAGTCGGGTATGACCGTCCCCTTGGGAATTGCTAACACCACTAGAACCAAATCCGAATAGATGCTTTGGTGCCATTGGTCGGATTTGGTGCTGGAGCAAACTTTTCCGACTCGCCGCACACGTGGGCTGCGTCGGCGTCCACGTGGAGATTCGATCGATGCGTATCGATCCCTTGTACGCAAGCGGTGGCGCTACTGCTAAGCAGATTGTGGCGCAATGGATGGTCGCTTTATGCGAAAGAGGTCGGGAGTTTGGTTCTCCTGCGTCGCGGGATTTCTGCATTTCATCTGGTTTTGAGATCTGATGAGTTTTCACGTCTATGCAAATCTCTACTGTTTTGCGCGCATTTTTTTTTCAGCTGCGCTTCTGCATAACCCAGCTGCGGACTCCCCCCTGGGCGACGAAAGCAGTTTCCATCAGCTTGGATGGACGACACCCCAGAGTCCCTTCCCTAACCCATCTGTGCACTTCCCGGTTACGCACTCTTAGTACGCTCAGAGTCTATTCAAAATATATTCTGATTTGGTTTTAGTGGCCATAGATTCACTCTTCTTCCTTTCCCTAGGAGCCTCGATATAAAACGCTAGGATAGAACATCTCACTTTTCCAGTGGTGGCCTAGCCCAATACTAGGATTGCGCAAGAGTAATCAACTTTAGTAAGAAAAAGGTAAGAAAGCTCATTGTGCCCCTCTCCCCGGCTCAAGACGTAACTCCAACTCGACGTCTCGGCGCTGAAACGCGGACGTGCGCTCGGTTAGCTGCGAAGCACGAAATTTTGCCAGCGTTAAAGCAGCGATTGAACTATGACAAGTGTGTTGGCAAAAGGTGACGGTCAAGTGTGGAACAAAGATAGTATTAAGGGAAAAGCTATGGACTAGTATGCCCCTGATCTGTCTTTGAATCCCAGCAAAAGTCTCGCGTCTCAGCAATTCATGAAAGCTTCAAACGCTTGATAACAAGGACAACTGTTTAAAGAAAATTTGTGAAAATTTTCGGGAACTTACGTGCACTTGCCTTCGAAACTTCTACTCCGTATTCCCGGCCCAGTTCTGGTCTCGAATTTTCCTCATCAGGTTGTTGGCCGTTCCCCTTCGTTCATTTGAAATAGATTGAGTCCCATACCATCCGCACATTGTTAACAAACGCTCCCTCTTTAAGAAGGAATTTTCAAGAAGATCTGGAACTTACGAGTAATAAGCAATACTCGTAAGTTCGCACGCAATCGACATGTATGGAGATATAACAGCTGATTTCACTAGGATTCTATGCACTCTAATTTGCTACCGGTTAACAATACACTAGTATAAACGAGGTACGCCTAGAACTGGGCATAGAATTCCCTTCCAGGAGATCTCGCCCAACTACTTTCCTCCCTCTACGCGAAAAACGACAGTCGCCGATACACACTTTCGCGCTATAGCGCGAGTCACCAGCCGTTCCTGTCGGAAGCGTTACTAGCCGTTCCTGTCGGAAGCACTCTGACCGCGACAGCTCGTCTAATTTCGCGCGCAACGCCAGAGCGGCGTCGCGCGGCGCTGAAGTTATGTCTGCCACCCCCCTTCCCCTCAACTCGTATTGCACTTACTTTGCAAGGCACCTGTGACAGAGTGTGTTAACTAATTAGGCATAATTATGACTTTTCTTCCTAGTGGGGTGGGGGCACATTTCACACAGTATTCTTACAACGGCGATAAAATTGAAGACGAACTGTTTTACAAAAACGACGCTGGACTAACTACAAAACCACCTCTTTTCGCAATTTACTGGTCGGGAGAGGCATCCCTGTTCGCCTTTGTCTCTCTTTTCTAGCCCCTCTCCCTCCCACTGGGATAGATTCCAAGCTTTCATTGTCAAATATTCAAAGGGGGACTCTCATGGGGTCGGCATGGTGAACCCAGATGGAGAAAGGATTATCGATCTGGCTGTCGCCCACGACCTGGTTATCTGTAGCACCTTCTTCGCGAAGAGAGAGCCAGAAGGTAACCTATGCTAGCGGAGGAAGAAGGACGGAAGTCGGCCACATCCTAGTGAGAAGGCCTGACCTGAAAACCGTCTGGGATGTAAAAGTCCTTCCGGGAGAAGAAGTCGCATCACAGCATAGGCCCGTGGTAGCGGACCTGAACATTCCTCTACCCAGCAATTCGAAAGTAAGGACAGAACCCAGGATCCGATGGTGGAGGTTGCGGGGCGCAGAGCGCAACGAGCTAAGAAGAACAGTGCGCGAAGCAGGTCTTCCCGATCCAACCGGACCCCGTAAACGAGACCTGGAGGAGGGTGACCCAAACGATCCGGCTATGTGCCAAGGAAACCCTCGGCGAAACAAAGGGAGGAACCAGAGGAGATAAGGCTGCATGGTTCTGGAATGAAGGGGTGCAGGCTGCGGTGAAGAAAAAGAAGGGGGCCTATAGGCGTGGCAGAAGACAAGGGCACCCGAGCATCTTACAGCTTACAGGAAACTGAAGAGGCTGGGAAAAGCAGCGGTAGCAAGGGCAAAGAGCGCGGAGATGGATGCCCTATACGAGAAGCTGGACGAGCCACAGGGACAGAAGTTCGCCATCCATCTGGCCAAGGCACTCACAGAGCTAGCCTCGACATTCGAGTAGTGAAGACTGTGAAGAGTGCTGACGGTAGGGTACTACGGAAGCTGGTCGAGGTCAGAAAAAAATGGGAGGAGTACTTCAAGGAACTGCTGAATGAGGAATTCCCGCGTCGGGAAGTCCAAGAAGAACAGCCAACGGAAGGACCCATCCCGTCATGGACGGAGGAAGAGGTTCGCAGTGCCATAGGGAAGATGAAGCTCGGGAAAGCAGCTGGCCCTGATGGGGTGCCAGTAGAGGCCTGGAAGGTGCTTGGGAACTGCGGAGTCAATTGGCTGACACAGTTCTTCAACAGAGTCACGATAGAGGGTAAGATGCCAGATGAGGAACAGCATCATAGTCCCCATCTTTAAGCAGAAGGGGAACACGTCCGAGTGTTCCATTTACCGCGGGATTAAACTGGTCTCACATACGATGAAGGTCTACGAACGACTGGTCGACTCGAGGCTAAGGGAGATGGTCACCATATCCCAGGAGCAGTGGGGCTTCATGCCTGAGAGGTCCACCACAGAGGCCATCCTCATCGCTGGTCAGGTGATGGAGAAATATCGGGAGAAACGAAAACCCTGCTACCTGGCATTCCTGGACTTGGAGAAAGCCTACGACAGGCTACCCCGAGCCGTGCTCTGGAAATCGCTTCGAGGTAGGAGTATTCCGGAACGTCTCATCTCGGTCATAAAGGACATATACGAGGGCTCAAAAGCGGCGGTACGAACTCCACACGGAATGACAAAGAAGATGGATATCACAGTGGGAGATCAGGGGTCAGCTCTGAGTCCGTTTCTCTTCGTGTTGACGCTTGATTGCATAGTGAATCACCCTAAGAAAGGTGCCCTCAGGACCATCCTCTACGCGGACGATATCGCCCTAGTAGCCGACAGCCGTGAAGAGCTGGAAGAGAAGGTGCAGTTATGGCAATGAGCCCTCGCAGACAACGGCTAAACGTGAGGAAGACGAAGTTCATCAGCTCCGAGCAGTGCACCGAACCGATCCTAGACTGCCATAGGGAGAAGATCGAAAAGGTGGAAGAATTCCGCTACCTCGGAAGCGACCTATCCAAGGAAGGAAGCGTGGATCAGACGGTCAGGGGACGGATTAATGCAGCATTGCTCAAATGGTGGGAGTCCACAGGAATCCTCTGCGACCGTAGGTGCTCCAGGACACTCAAGGGCAAGCTATATAGAACAGTAGTGAGGCCTGCCCTCCTCTATGGCTGTGAGTGCTGGGCCGTGGGTAGAGCACAGGAGCGGCAACTGCACACCGCGGAAATGAAGATGCTCAGATGGGCATGTGGATGAACCTGTCAGGACAGAGTGCGAAATGAGGATGTTAGGGCAGTGATGAAGACAGCTCCGATCCAGCTGAAGATGGGGGAGCAGCGCCTTAGGTGGTACGGACACATCCTCAGAAGACAAGAGGACCACCCCACGAAGTTGGCCCTGAATTTTGAGGCACCCGGAAAGCATCCGAGAGGAGCCCCAAGGAAAAGGTGGAGGGACGTCATCAAGAGAGATCTCGGCGAAATCGGCGCTGCGCCAGATGACGCCCTTGATAGAATGAGGTGGCGACGGATCACAAAAGCTGCGGACCCTGCGACTGCGCGGGACTAAACGCTCAGGAGGAGGGGGAGAAGAAGAAGACGTCGCTCCACTTGCCGCGCCGCGATCTCGCAGAAGTGTGCATGGGCCTTATCGCAGTCAGCGCGGGGCCGCCTGCGATAGCCGCTGCGGCTGCCGCAGGCTCTTCATGTCCCTCACCTGCGGCACGTGTCGCAGCGCCGAACGGCGGCCGTCGCAGACCTATGCTTCACCATTACCGCTCCTCGCTTTCGCAGAAGTGTGGATGGACCTATAAGGGGCATTTTTCGTCGCGTGTCACGACTCTGTCCAAAACGGCTCCCGTAGATTGTGCAGCCTTAAGCCCACACTTCTGCGATACCGCGGCGCGGCAAGAGGAGCGACGGCCACCTCCGCGGAATCCTGCGGTCGCGGCGCGGTCCCATTAGAGCATCGTTATAGGCAACGGGACCGACGTCCCAGTGCATGTCGCGCCGCTAGGAATGATTTGAACCATTCCAGCCTGCGGTACTCAGCGCGGCATCGGCGGCGATAGCCGCAAAAGTGTGCATGCCCCCCTCTGCGGCACGTCTCGCTGCGTCGCGCCGCGCTCGTCGCGGTCCTATCCTTCATCATGGCCGTACCGCGCTGTCGCAGAAGTGTGCATGAGCCTTTAAGCAAACATAGGTGTCTTGACGCCTCAGCATCTGTCCGGCGGATCCATTTATCCAATTCCTTTACTTTTTCGATCGCGTTTAAGTGGCGACTGATGGTGTTGCCGTCAACGCCGAAACGCTGTGCTGGCTCTCTCACAGTTTGACGCTGTGATCAGCTTTCACCACGGCTTTCAGTTGGACGTCGTTAAGGAGGGATGAAGGCCTATCTCGTTCTTCATCTTTAAGACTTTCATCTCCAGATGGAAACCTTTCGAACAAGTGGCGATTGTTCACTCCTTAGCGAAATCCTCCCCAAAATGCAGCGTTTGTGTTGCGAGCTGCGGCCGCGGCGTTGCGTCTGCTTTTCCATTCGTATAAGTGGAGCAACCGAATATCACGTTGATTCATACTGTAGAAACGTCGTCAAAAACTCGGAAAGAGGCGCCTCTTTCACAATAGCTATCAATGGTAAGAAAGCGCTTTTATAAATTACATACAATTCCTGAAAAGGGAACATAGCCACAAAAAGTCGACCAGAAATTGAGGTAGCAAAATCGGCCATTTCATCTGCAACGACCTAGTACTTCGGCGCTATTCGGGTAAGGGAGAGGGCACTCCCTTGCATTCGCGGATTTCTTCGGTGGCTACCGAAGTTGCTCATGTTGCGTCTGCCTTGTCATGGTCCTCCCAGCTCTATTATTCCGCACGAATGTGAAACGACCATAAGAAAAATTAGTAAGAATGGTTGCCGCCACAGCAGTGCATCCCACTAACGCAGCAATATTTCTAAACACGTTCTACTTGGAATTTCGCACGTTTTTACCCCGCTCTGCTATCTTAGACGGTCTCGAGAGAGGTATAGAGATGTGCCTAAAGTTGTGTAGTGAGCCTCGATTCTGGTAATAATATTCGAATATCTTGTGTTGGGTACCATATCAGAGTTACAATACCGCTCCTAGTGAACAATCGACGCTTTGCGACAGATATTTCCGTCGCAAACCGTCGCACTCGCACAACTTTGCTCATAGCGATCCTCTTGAAATTAAACTTAAACAAAACGATTCCTCGCTTCAGTGCAAACCCACTGGAATGTGAAAAAGTTAAATTTGTTAAAAAGTGATCTAGTTGTAGACAGCTTTCCTTCGAGTGGTCGTTAATTGTTTTACGACCACTCCGAAGTCCACGCTGGTGTTTCCTCAGGAATTTTAGACATTGTATTTGTATCATCAAATTCGTCCTCTGCATGCTTCGGGCCGTCAGAATGAGAGCAAAATCCACAAGCTTAGCTGAAACTGGAGTTGTTCTGCTGCAAATACGAGAAACTTTTTCCTCACATTTTGGCCTTCATTTTGGCAGCAAACGATTTATATTTATATATATATGAAACTGGCCTAAGTAATGTATGAAAGAACGGGCGTTTTCCCACTTTTGCCACAAGAACCCTCACAATTTCAACAAGCGTACAAGTTTTATAGCTTTAAATCCTTGCCTTTTTCTGTTTAGCAGGCGATTTTTGTTCATTTAACGAACCATAACTTAGGGAATATAATTACGGAGCTAGGCTTGCTTCCTTTTATTTTCTACGTCAGCGGCTTCATGGCGATGGTCATAGAAAAGTTCACTTCTTTCTTAGTCACTGTCCTCAAGCATCTTAATTTAGACAAAAAATCCCGATGTTCCCTTGTTTTCGGCGTTTACTCGGTAGCTTTAGCTTTACTTGGAAAACCGTTGTGCTGCCGATGTTAAGCACAACGAGCGCTTTCGACCGATCTAACATTATCGAAAATTGCGAAGATCGATATTTTGCCGCCTCCGTTCTGAGATCGCTGCGACTTGACCCGACCAGCGCTCTATGGCCCGGCCGACGCTCGCGCCTGGGTGAGAGCCCAGTGGTACCGCGCCCAGTGAGGTGAAAGGCTGGCGCTGAGCCACATTTTCTCGGGAATCTGTAACGCTACCTTCTTAGGTAGGGTTCAAATATAAGAAGAGGATTTCATATAGCTGAACTAAAAAATTGCAAAGAAAGTTAGAGCAAAATTTCTTTTAAAAAAATTATTCTGAACATTTTGAAGAGTTTGTAGTTTGACATGTAAAGCTCGTTTCAGTTTGGAAGACGATCAATTTGATTTTAGAAGTCTTAACCCAGCTTAGAAGAGTGTTCAATTTGATTTAAAATGTGTTCAATTCCAGCTGAAAATTATATATTTTGGAACAGCTCTTATGCCCAACTAGAAGTTACCAGTGAGATTGATGGCAGAGATATAGAAAACATAGCAGTTCTTAAACACACATCTAAAACGGTTAACATTCAAGGAGGCTATGATGATCTGAAATTAGATGTCGAGGACGACGGAAACATTTGGTTGACTGAATAGCCGATTAGAAAAGTTGCTGATCACAGTGCTTCTTAAAGTTGTGAGTCACAGTTGCTGCCAAATCTTGATTTGAACAAATGTTAACAAAATATTATAAGCCTTATATTTGAAGCCTACCTAAGAAGGTAGCGCTACAGATTCCCGAGAAAATGTGGCTCAGCGCCGTCCTTTTACCCCCTCGCCAGTGCGCAATACCACTGGGGCTCTCACCCAGGCGCGAGCGTCGGCCGGGCCATAGAGCGCTGGTTGGATCAAGTCGCAGCGATCTCAGAACTCAACAAAGACGGAGGCGGCAAAATATCGATTCTCGCAATTTTCGATAATGTTAGATCGATCGAAAGCTCTCGTTGTGTTTAATATACTTATGCTCGAATAATCGAATTCGAATAATTATTCGAATGATTTGTTGGAATTCGATTTTCGATTACTTGATTATTCATAAAAAACCTGATTAATCACAAAAGTACCTACAGACGAAGTAAGAACGGTACTTTGTCACATCACCTTTGTTGTAGACAACATCGCAAACTCTATTTGGCATACTTCTGATGAGGTCAACAATAATAGTTTGCTCAACATTGTTCCATGCATGAAGTATGGTATTCTTCAGATCAGAAACCGAAGTGTAAGTGGTTTCATTTTTGTACACTCTGTATACATAAATGATCCACAAGTTCTCTATAGGGCAGAGATCTGGAGGACAGCTAGGTCCCGACAAAAGTTGAATTCTGTTGGAGCTAAGCCAACCTGTAGTTGACTGCGATGCGTGTATGGATGCATTATCTTTTTGGAAAATGGGGCTTTGCCAACGAAACCTTCTGAAATATGGCAAAAGGTGATCATCGAGCAATTTTTGGTAGTCTTCACTCTTCATCCTACACGAGACGAACTTATGTGACGTAGGAGACAAGTCCGCATCCGGAAAACGCAGCCCAACCATGAGACTTCCACCGCCAAAGTTGCGCCTACAGGATACTCTATCTCTTTTCTCAGATCTCTCCAGAAGTGTAAAAGAAGTGGCATCTTGTTGGGCCCGACGGGTACAGACAATATAGGAGAGATGTGTTTTGGCGGTTAGCGTGAGATGTGGGCTGACGACATAACGTAGTATAGCCATTAGAAGCGGCTATATTGGAAGCTAGCTGCAAGGATTCTTGTCGTCCGTCAGGGCCTGCACATATTCTCGTTGCTGTGCGAAACATGTTGCTTATTACAGCTCGTTTCACAGCAGTAGGATGCGCGGACCTGGCGTGAATCAAGATGTTCTTGGAGCTTGGCTTACGGTACCACTTCACGCTAACTACCCCGTTGGACAACTTGACCTGTGTGTTGAGATAGGCGAGCCAACCGTTTTTCGGAGTTTCTCTGGTGAGTCTAATGTACTGAGATTGCTGGTTGAGTATCCTGAAACACTCATCCATTTCGGACTGTGTTGATGTTATGACACAGCAATCATCTATATATCTGCAGTACATTAGTGGTGAGCGGTCAAGCACCGGCTGCTCCACCCTGCTCATAAAACAGACCGCAAGGACGGGCGTCAGTCGTTGACCCATGGCTAATCCCCTAACTTGCGAATAGTACGAGCCTGACCATTTGAAGATATTGCAATGCAAACTTTCCTTTACTAGAGTCATGATATGCATTTTCGTAAGCCCAAATGTGTTAATATTCCTCTCATGCAAATCCAGCATTTCTGATAATGCTTGCAAGGCTTCTTCGTTTTGGACGTTAGTGTAAAGTGATGTGACATCAAATGACTCCATTACACAGCTCTGATCAAAGTTAGAGTTGTGCAGCAATTCAAGGAATTTGCTCGTATTGGTCAGGTGAAAGGGGACCTTGGTCAACAACTGGCTCACAATAATATTAAGAAACCAGGAAATTCGATCGGTTGGTCCGCCAACACAACTGATTATAGGTCTAATTTTATAGGTTTCCGCTGACGTGGACAGCATATCCTCTTGGGAGAGCTTGTGAGTCTTTATAAGGCTATAAAAACCGGACAACAAGGGTCATCCAGTCTTAAATCTCTGAGAAACTTTCTGTCTATTCCTGCAGACATCCCAATCGTCATCCAAGCATGCCTAAGGCGTCTGCATTGCACCTTAAGTCTCTCTCAGTAACGCGGTGGTACACAGAGGTGTCGCTCAGATGACGCTCGGTTATAGAACGATCTAAGAGTTGTGCGATAACTACGAACTCCCCTCCCTTATCACTAGTGGAGATTCGCAGCGTGCCATTAGATCTAAGCTCACGTAACTCTCTGAGTCCTTGCCATTGTACACGAATCAAGTTTGTATAGTGGTTTCGCCTGTGCCGGTTGAGCACGGCCAGCACACCAGCAGATAGAATTCGGAACTTGATATCTACGTCAGGCAAAGGAGCAGGCTCTTTATAGAATGTACGTGGAAATGGCACAGCTGGTAATCTTCCGTTGGAATTGGGAGGGATTTCCGGGCGTAACACCACCTACCTCTGTTTCGCATTAAGTCCCTAAGCCTATGCAAGCCTCCAACTACCTTACGATACGTTGATGCGTTGATATTTTGGGAAGGTGAGAATGACGGCCCCAAACTTAATACCCTAAGAGCCTTAGACGAAATTTGAGTGCCACCTAGAACAGTGACTCTTGCCGCTTGGCTGTTATCATGAACCTCGATGTTATCATTCCGGTGGCCGTTTGCTGAGTTGCTCCCAACACCACGAGACCTCTTATGAAATGACTGCAGAAGCCTGTCGTACTTTGCACAGAGAGCAGCCTTAGCCCAATATCGAATAGAGTCACAAATCAACCTTGACCCACCCTCAACCCTCCTCCAATCCTGTTCAGTCAGAAGACGCCGGCACGCCTGTTCTTTTGATCACCTATAAAATTAGACCTATAATCAGTTGTGTTGGCGGACCAACCGATCGAATTTCCTGGTTTCTTAATATTATTGTGAGCCAGTTGTTGACCAAGGTCCCCTCTCACCTGACCAATACGAGCAAATTCCTTGAATTGCTGCACAACTCTAACTTTGATCAGAGCTGTGTAATGGAGTCATTTGATGTCACATCACTTTACACTAACGTCCAAAACGAAGAAGCCTTGCAAGCATCATCAGAAATGTTGGATTTGCATGAGAGGAATATTAACACATTTGGGCTTACGAAAATGCATATCATGACTCTAGTAAAGGAATGTTTGCATTGCAATATATTCAAATGGTCAGGCTCGTACTATTCGCAAGCTAGGGGATTAGCCATGGGTCAACGACTAGCGCCCGTCCTTGCGGTCTGTTTTATGAGCAGGGTGGAACAGCCGGTGCTTGACCGCTCACCACTAATGTACTGCAGATATATATAAGCAACATGTTTCGCACAGCAACGAGAATATGTGCAGGCCCTGACGAACGACAAGAATCCTTGCAGCTAGCTTCCAATATAGCCGCTTTTAATGGCTATACTACGTTATGTCGTCGGCCCACATCTCACGCTAATCACTAAAACACACCTCGACCAAATAGGATACCTTTCCTGCTTCCCTTCATCTCCGATAGAGTCACTGCTGAAATTCAGAGAGTTATTGTAAGTGCACAACTGCGGGATGATGTTGTCTTAGTGAACATTCCTAACGACAACATAAAACGGCAGCTAGTCCGGAATGGACTCTATGATACGCAGTGCATATCGGAGAATTGCATTTTATGTCCAACTGGAAAACTGGGGGATTGCTCAAAGATCGGGGCAATTTACGAGCTCGAGTGCTCGGCCTGCAATGCAAAATATATAGGGGAAACGGGAAGGGTTCTGGGAGTACGTGTAAAGGAACATCTAGTCAGCAAAACACGTGGATTACCAAGAAGTCCGCTTGGTAAACATAGAATTGATGCGCACAACGGGAACGATTTTGAGGTGAAGTGCAGCATTTTGGCCGTTGAAGGAGAAATATCGGCGAAGAAAGCGTTAGAGGCGTTCTGGATTTTTAGTAGAAATCCGGTAATGAACAACCGAAACGAGTGCCTCTCTGTTACGAGTGACTTCTTGCCATTTGTGTCTGTAATTGTGAACTGTAAGTGACCGGTCGGCGACAATCCCACTGAGTGGGCCTCATTCGCCTCTACTGGTCTTCTAGCGTGGGCGAATACCACACCCTACAGTGGATCCTATGCGTGAGTTCGTTTCTTACATTCGGGCTCTCTGTAGTGACTCCGGGAGTGGGTCGAAAATGCTAGGGCGGCTAAGGCACTTGGTGGAGTAGAGCGCAAATATAAACCTGTTGCTCCACTTTCAGGCCTCTGAAGACGACGGAAAGTCGAAACGTCAGGCCGCAATAAAAAAGATCCACCTAAAAACCTCGTTTGGCACAGCGTACTGACAACAAACTAACTCACCATGCCGAGGTTTCAAGAAGAGAGAATTGGGAACTTATCAGTAGTATTCCAAATAGAATTTTTGTTATTGTTTACAACAAAGGTGATGTGGCGAAGTACTAATATTACCTTGTCTATAGTTACTTTTGTGATTAATCAGGTTTTCTATGAAGCGAACTTATATTTTGCAACGGTCCCCATTTGTTAAGTTTATAATTAAAGTTCGTGGTATCCTGCACTGATAAGATAAACTGCTTAGAATTCTTTTATAGAAGTTCTCTATGGTGAGGAATACGATGGTAACATTGCTGAGCCTCGGCTGCGAGTTCTTCGGGTACTAATGGACAAATCGGTCGGGGGTGGGAGGGTTGGTGAACCTATAATTTTGCACCTAGGTGTAATAAGTCATAATGAACTTTATTCGATTATTCGATTTATTCGATTTTTCGATTTTTCGGAAATTCGAATAACCGAAAAATGTGGTTATTCTATTATTCGGAAATTCGAGTAACCAAAAAGTGGGGTTATTCGATTATTCGGAAATTCGAATAACCGAGGAAATTGGGTTATTCGATTATTCGTTCATTCGAAAAATTTTGAAAAAGCACAAGTACAGTGCTTAAAGTCGGCAGCACAACGGTTTTCCAAGTAAAGCTAAAGCTATCGAGCAAACGCCGAAAACAAGGGAACATCGGGATTTTTTGTCCAAATTAAGATGCTTGAGGACAGTGACTAAGAAGGAAGTGAACTTTTCTATGACCAGCGCCTTGAAGCCGCCGACGTAGAAAATAAAAGGAAGCAAGCCTAGCTCCGTAACTATATTTCCTAAGTTATGGTTCGTTAAATGAACAAAAATCACCTGCTAAACAGAAAAGGCAAGGATTTAAAGCTATAAAACTTGGACATTTGTTGAAATTGTGAGGGTTCTTGTGGCAAAAGTGGGAGAACGCACGTTCTTTCATACATTACTTAGGTCAGTTTCATATGGTATAAATCGTTGGCTGCCGAAATGAAGGCCAAATGTGAGGAGAAAGTTTCTCGTATTTGCAGCAGAACAAATCCAGTTTCAGCTAACCTTGTGGATTTTGCCCTCATTCTGACGGCCATAGCAGGCAGAGGATGAATTTGACGATACAAATTCATTGTCTAAAATTCCTGAGGAAACACTAGCGTGAACTTCGGAGGGGTCGTAAAACAATTAACGACCACTCCAAAGAAACCTGTCTACAATTAGATCACTTTTTAACAAATTTAACTTTTTCACGTGGGTTTGCACTGAAGCGAGGAATCGTTTTGTGTAAATTTTACTTCAAGAGGATCGCTATGAGGAAAGTTGTGCGAATGCGACGGTTTGCGACAGAAATATCTGTCGCAAAGCGTCAATTGTTCACGAATTAGAAGCGGTATTATAGGAAAAAGTAGTATGTGGCCTTAGGTCTCCCCATTTTCGTCGTATCGTCCTACCGGCGGTGCCGACGACGTCGCCACAGAAGTGCGTCGGCACAGACTTGGCGAGAAGTGCAAAGACGCCCGTCTTGCGGACACCAATATTTTGCAATGCAATTTTTACTCTTAACGTTCTTTTATGGTTCGTTTCACAACCATTGCCTAATGTTGTGCGAAGCTCCGTTCAGCTTGCTGGAACACTGAGTGTTAGGGGAGGGAGTGGGAGCCTGATCCTTACGTTCCCTTCGCTTTGTCATCTTTCTTTCTTCTCTGTCGTTCTCACCCGTTTTATCCGCGTTTTCTAGGCCTTCTCCTTTTCTTGCAGAGCAAGTAACACAAAATAAAATTGAGAAGAAAACTGAAAACGTGAAGAGAACGGTGAAGAATTGCGAGAAACTGACACGGAGCAGCCAAAATATGAAAGACGGCCTTTATACAGAAAAACACGAAACGGTGGTAGAGAAACTGTTTCAGATAAGTAGTGCTTAATCGCTTTCTGAAACGATACTGCAAACCTCGCTTTTTCGAAACACAATTTACACTAATTGTAAAATTGTAAATTGTAAAAGATTTTATTGTAAGAATTGTAAAAGAGTACAATTTTCCTGTGAATTTCGAAAATTCAAATTTAATTTCGATGCGATTTAACGAAAAGGCCTTTCCTAAACTCCAATAAAGGAAATTAACGAAAATTCTGGTAAGTTCGTTAAATCTTTAGATCAATAGTCGTTGAATGCTCAACACTACCCCGTACTTCTATTAGTACACTGCGCTCCGATGCGCTCCTGCCGATAACGTCGCCGCAGACGCGTCGACAACGTCGCCGACGGTACCGACGACGTCTGTGGCGACGTTGGCGTCGGCGACGTCGCTGACGGGCTGTCGATGACGGGTCGCTGCGCGGGCGACGCGTCATTAAAGTATAAAATAGGCCATATCTAGCGGTCGTGACCGGCTCTAAAAGCAGGCTGCATGAAGCTACATGGTCTCGAATCCACAATAGCAGGAGCGGAGAAAGGGAGCATTTCCCTGAAGTCATATAAACCCCGTGCAATTCAAATAATTTTCCAGTGCGTAGCATATTGAAACTCATCAGCGAAAGATGGATGACATTGTCATCTTCACAGATGGAGAATGGAGCGCACTATTTTCTGGGGAGGAGAAATGTGGCCTCAGCAGGGGGGTTCTGCTCAACGAGGAGTTGGGATCGGTTGGTGGGGATGTAGATTTCGATGCTGCGTTCCTCGAGCGCGGGATTAGTTAAGGGAAGGAACTTTGGGTGCGGTTAGTCCAAACTACGCGCGCCAAAACTGATTACATCGCTCGGCGGTGAAATGTGGAGTTCTGCTCACCGAGGAGTTAGGTTCTCCGCTCCTTGTGTGCAGTGAACATAAGATTGGGGAAGGGGAGGAACTCTGGGGTGCTGTCCCCATGAGCCAAATCTGCTCTCCAATAAATAACGCGTTTCATTCACCGTCTGTCCAAGTTGTGACGCCACATGGTCGTGGCCTCAGTACGCTGCGCGTGGGAAGACTTTTTTCACGTAAGATCGATTACCTTATAACGCTATCACAAGTACTTTGAAATGCAGCAGTTTATCCCGTGTCGGTGCGATGCAACCCTTCTGCTGCAAAACGATGAATTAAACATAGCCTTTTCGAGAAATCGTAGTTCACAGCGCCTGAGGTTGACAACGACCGCATGAGGTGAGAGGCCGGGCATGGTCTATCATCAGCGTGGAGGGAGGAGAAAAGACCGGGCGATCTACAGGTAAGCAGAATTCAGGGAAAACAGTAGAAGGCGACAGTTTAGAAACCGAACGCCGCTACCAGTAGAGGACATGACAAGCATATAGAATGACTAATTAGGAATACCGAACGCTCTATTGCAGGGGCAGTGCGGGGGAGGGTCGCGAGGTAATGGGTAGCAGCCTCCTCTCCGTGACTCCTCTTCTTCCCCACACGGCTTTCCGATTGCGCTCATCTCCTGGATGGCGCTTCAATCTCAGAATGTAGGATCTAACGATAAAACTATGCATCAATCGAATTATTGGCGTGTGAGGCTTTGAGAGAATTAGCCCCGTTTGCCTTCCTTCTTTCAAAGCGCGTCCGTTCTCGGACATGATGAGCATTAGTGTTCGTGCAGCACATCAGATGACCAAAGAAAAGCGAATAGATATGAACCAATATCCTAGTGTTATAAATGAGCTTTCGAAAATTGAAAGGGGTACGACAAAGGAGGTTTGCTGACAACCACTCCGTGTTCCTCAGCCCTTTAATTATGCGGTCTCCAAAAGGCAGTCACGCCCCCTAAGACGAACTAACCATGCTAACGTCGTGTGAAGGCGAGTTCAGGAGAAGATGTTAGTTTAGAAACGAGCCGGTTCGCACGTGACATCCGATCTGGAGGAGGACGACGACGTCCGCCTCGTGATCTTGGGGTTAGATTCATCAACGATACCGCCGGTATCATCTCGGCGGCGGATTCAACATATCGGACAACGTAGTGAGTGGTACGTAGAGATACAGAGATGCAGATACGATTACCGATATACCGATACCGAGCGGTAAGCGGTCGATGAATCTGGCCCCTGGACGTACATGTCTACCGTGTGCTGCCCACCAGTGGTGTGCGCTGACTTCTTCTTCTTCTTCTTCAGCGTCTGTCCCGCTTAGTAGCGGGGTCAGCTATTCTGGTGTCATGACGCCACCTCTCCCGATCCAGCGCTAGATCAGGGTGGACACCAGCAACCTTCAAGTCCATATGTAACGTGTCAGACCAGCGCTGCTTCGGACGCCCTCTAAGCCGTTTTCCTACCACCTCGAACTTAAGGCCTATATTGCGGACGCTATCTTCCTTTCCACGCAGAACGTGGCCGTACCATCGTAAGCGAGCTTCGCGCATCTTGTCCGCTATCGGCGCGACACCGAACTTCTGCCGAATAGCTTCGTTTCGGATGCGGTCCATGCGCGTGACTCCAGCCGTCCAGCGCATCATCTTCGTCTCCATGACGCTGAGGCGCGTTTCATCTTCCCTAGTCGCAGGCCAACACTCAGCGCCGTACATCGCTACTGGCCGGACGACTGCTTTGTATATCTTCGACTTCAAGCGCTCCGGTATCTTCCTATCGCAGAGCACCCCAGTCAACGAGCGCCACTTGGACCAAGCTCCACTCACACGTGAATTCACTTCAATCATCAGTTTGCCGTCAGATGCTACTGCTGATCCCAAGTACTTAAAAACCGAGGTGCGTGGGAGCTCGATGCCGTTAACCTTGATGGAGCTGGACTCAGTAACGTCTGTCGCTAGATATTCGGTCTTCTTCACGTTCAATCTGAGTCCAAATCGCTCCAAGCGATCACACCAAGCTTGCACCTCTCGCTCGAGTTCATCTTTATCTTCGCTAGCGAGCATTACGTCATCAGCATAAAGCAACGTCCAAGGGACGGGCTTCTGAAGATCTCGTGTGATGGCATCCATGACGACAACAAAGAGGAGTGGGGAAAGCGCAGAACCCTGGTGTACCCCGACAGAGATGGGGAACTCCATCGAGGTTCCGGCTGCAGCTTGAACTCTACTCTTTGGGCAAGAGTAGAGGATTCGCACCCATTCTATGAGCTCTTCAGGAACTCCATGTCGTCGCAGGGCGTACCATATCACTTCACGCGGTACGCGGTCAAAGGCCTTCTCCAAGTCGAGGAAGGCGATATGCACTGGCTTCTGTTTCTCGCGGTGCTTTTCTATCAGGAGGCGGGCGGCGTGTATGGCATCAACAGTGCTACAGCCAGCCACGAAGCCGCACTGATTGCTGGAAAGCTGGACGATGTCACGAATTCGTCCGTCGACAATTCGCTCAAAGATCTTCATGCTGTGCGAGAGCAAGCGAATCGGACGGTAGTTGGAGCAGTCTGCAGGACTGCCCTTCTTCTTCCAAATTGGAATCGTCGTACTTTGGCTCCAACAGTCAGGTACTTTCTTTTCTGCTACAACCTGATTAAAGAACTTCGCCAACCACTCAGCCGGATACCAAAACTTTGACTTCCACAGGTCAGCCGCCACGTCGTCGGGTCCGGTCGCTTTGCCTGGCCTCATCTTCTTCAAAGCCGCTTCAATCTCCTCCACGGTGATCATTTGAACGGGGCCGTGGGTTGGAGCCGTTGAAGGGATGGCTGGATGAGGAAATTCTACCGTAGAGATTTCCTCAAAGTAATCGCGCCATCGCTTCAATGCTTTCTTGCGGTCCATAAGAAGATGGCCGTTCTCATCATTGATGCCGAAAAACTTTTCAATGTCCTCGGTCTGCCGATGGCGATTCTTAGCAAGCCGGTACAGATACCGCTCGCCATCGCGTGACTCGAGTTTCTCGTTGACATCTGCATAATGAGTGGCTTTTGCAACAGCCACGGCCTTCTTTGCAGCTTTCCTCGCTTCTTGGTACTTCCGCCAGTTATCGGCTGTCTTTTCGCCGAGAAACACGTGATAGAGCGACTTCTTCTCTCGCACTTTTGCTTTCACGTCGTTTGTCCACAGCCATGTCTGCTTGTTGACCTTCCGTCGCCCAGGCTTCGTAATGCCAAGTTCTGACTGTGCAGCTTGACGAATCGCGTCGGTCGCCTTCTTCCAAGTTTCGCCGACAGTCGTGACTGTCGGTAACCGCACGCGAGAAATCACAGCTGCTTCCTTCTCTCTCATTCGCCACCACTTTATTCTAGGTGCACCGCATCGCTCGACCTGCTTCAGCCTCGGAGGGGCGATCTTCAAAGTACAGATCAGCGGTCGATGCTGTGGAGCGACCGTCTCATGGCACGACCTTCGCGTCTGTGACAAGACTCCGGTCACGATCCTTAACAAGCACAAAGTCTATCTGAGACTTGGAGCTCCCACTAAAATATGAGATGAGGTGGGAGTCGCGTTTTCGGAAGACGGTGTTCACTATGGTGAGGTTATGCGATTCCGCATAATCAAGAATACGCTCACCATCGGCGTTACGTGACCCGTACCCGAAACCACCATGACAGCTGTAACCGTCCTTCGTAGCACCTACGTGCCCATTAAGGTCACCAGCGACTATGATGACATCTTTCGACGGTATCTCTGCTGTTTTCTCATCAAGTAGGCTCCAAAACTCATCCTTGGCTTGCTCTGAGCAGCCGGTCTGCGGAGCATACGCAGAGAAAAAGTGATAGAGTCGCTCCTTAGCGGCGACAACGATCTTCATTAACCGATCGTCAAAGCGTTCGACGCTTACAATCGAGTCACGAAATCGTTCGGAGACGATTACGCCGACACTACTGGTGGTCCTGGGACTTCCACATAGAACGGCCTTGAAGCCACGTCCTATGTCCCTTGACTTGCGGCAGGACCACCTCGTCTCCTGCACAGCACAGAAATCAACTCTTCTACGCTCCAGTGCTTCAACCAACTCGCACGAGCGGCCCGTCAACGTACCCACATTCAGCGTTGCCACGCGGGTCCTGCTTACGTTACGGGACTTTCGGACTAGCCCACTCGCATACTTCTCACACTCGCCGGGCTTTGCGAGTGCGCGTCGGCTCCCGCGGACGCCGTAGCACTATCTCGAAATACTTGAACTGTCATACACCATGTGATGTGACATGGGTCTTCGTAGGCCGGCCTGTCACAAGGGCCTGTCGCCTGCGTTCGAATGTCCGTGATTAGCTTAGCTCACCAAACGAGCAGTTTCCAGTGGCACCACGAGGAGGAACGGACATCGCCACCAGTGGTGTGCGCTGACTTGCCGCCGGTAAATTTTTTACCGCAAATTTTTAACGCAGAAATTCGCCGGTAAATTCCGGTAAATTTGGTAAATCCATTTTAAAATTTCATATTCCCTTAGAAACAACTGGTTTTAAGCGGCGGTAATGTAAAAAAGCGTAAAGCTTTTCACCGATTTCACCGATCATCACGTTCAGAAAAACCACATTATCTTCATTTTATCATGCATACGTCATCCTAAAGCAAACAAACCAAGCGGAAGCCTAACAATGCACAAGTGTAATGATCTATATTGCAAGTGCTTTGAAAAAGATAAAAGCTTAATTAAAACTCTAAAACAGCTTAATTAAACTCAAAAATATTCTGGAACATCCGACATTCAATCGAATATTGCTATGTTTCTTCTTGGATTAACAGTTTAACTGCTTTTTGAAATTATCACAATTATCCTCGTCGATGAAGGAATGATTTACACCTTACACTACCACTTTTTTGAACTATTAAGCGTCATACCATCGCTCACCCCGAGCGAAGCCTATGGCAGGCTCCCATATCGACTCATCGCTTCGCGCGATCGATATGGGAGCTCATCATTAGGCTTCGATCGGGGTGAGCGGTGGTATGACATAGGCCACAAGCGCGGAGAGATTCAAATTCTTTCGCGTCGCTGGGATTCCATCGCGGCGACGGGAAGTATGCACGAGGCCTAAGAGTCCACCAGATCAGGAAGACTAGCGGAGTGCATTCCGATGCCTTACATCTTGGACTAAATTACGGGAAAAAGACATGAGCGTATCTTCTTCTTATTCCTCTGGCGATCGTCTATTCTGAGTGCTCCAATATCTCTAGTCCAACTTGTTTCATGTCGTGTAGGGAATGTCAGCGCGAGGTGCTATTCCAGTGGAGCGCGCTTTCACACTGGAGCGCACCATCTCCACCTCCTGATATTGGCATGGATGTTTTAATGAGGTTGAGGTCCATGAACGCTACTAGCAAGTTATCAGAGAAGATAGAAGCAATCACTTCTAAACTGAAATCGGTAGTGTATTTCCTTCTCCATTCGATAGATAGGAACATGATTTGTATGAAAAAAGTCGTTAAATTTTCCGTAAAATTTGGGAATTTACCGGAAATTTTCGTTAAAAGAATTTATTGCGAAAATGCCGGTAAATCCGTTAAACCGGTAAATCGTTAACCGGTAAACGCACACTTCTGCTGCCCACTCTTTGCGCGAGGTGCTCCTGGCCTTTATAGAGAACCATTGCTACGGTCCGGTCGGCAAAAATGTCTCAGGGCAATGTTCCCGCACTACTGTGCTTCGTAGCGATTAGAATACAACCCTGCTGGCACATCTTGCGCCTTCATGGACGTTCCCTTCACATACAAAACGAACGACGTCATGTGATTCCGGATGCTGGATGAGACTTGATCATCCATCGTCAATAGCGGCGCACAAGGTGCTGTGGATGGTTCTGGTGTTTGCGTTGCCTTGTTGCTGTCGGTAGCAGATGCGCAAGGTACTCATGACATGCAGAAATTATATGAGAGCACTTCTAGATGGATCTTTTCATAAGAATGGTAATCTACTGTGGTTTCAAAGTGTTATCAGCATTGGCCGGCCTGACGTGATGCCAGCTAGGGTTAATAAAAAGCGCCCTGTAACAAGGCTGTTCTGACTCCTCCGGTGCAAAGCAAAGAAAAAATGCATTCTTTGTAAGCCTTCGGAAATTTTTTGACTGTGATGTGACTGTTTAGCTAATGGCGACAGACAAAAATATCCCAAAAGGGGCTAAGTTCTTACTCGGCGGAGCGGCAGGGTGAGTTTCTATCTTTGTGAATCTCACATTGAGCTATTGCAAAGGGCCAGAGTTTGTGCGATTGTTCATGGCCACTGGTGGAAAGAGGAACACATTGTAACTTTTCCATATGGACGAGGAAAGTGCTTGTATAGAGCAACTGTTCCTCCATCTACGCTTCGGTGATCTTACCATTCTACCCCAGGTATCCACCGTGTTTAAACGGTATCTTTGCGTTAGAACTTCATTTTCACTCATACACTGGGACTGGATCATTTAAGATCCCAACCCATTTCTAGCGTCAACACAAACCCACCTTATTGTCATCCTTTTTAGTGTTGCTACTTCCGTCACGTCCTCTCGTTTACTCGGTTAGCAAATTCTTTTTTAGCACTAGCATTTCCAACAGGGTTTTTTCAGGGTTTTATTTTACTCGCCTGATCTTCTCGAATACATGTCTACGTGGTTATAAGGGAGGGTGGGCACCGATAGAAAAGCGAATCGCACCAAAACACACCAATCACTCTGTATGACAATGAAGTCCTAATCATACGTTCCGTCGCCATGGTAGGACAGCAACGAGCCCTGCAGCTCGACACGAAAGCGTTGCGTGCTCCGAGACGAACGGGGCAGTATAGCGGATCCTACGTAACAACGTACCATACAGGCGTTCTCGAAATCGGAATGAAACTCATCCTCGTTATTGCAGTGTCGATTTTGAAACCCAGCGCTGACATTAACTTTGTCTACGACCAACATGTATAGTAACGTAGACGACATCCATGAGGTGCCTGTGAAATTTCTTAATGTTCGAGCATTCTGGTAGCGCGATGGCATCACGAAAATAATGCGTCCTACACCAATTCTTTTTCCCTTCGGTGATGCTTTAAGACTTTCAATTCAACTTTTGATTGAGATGTTGTAGCCACCAAGTTTTAATTGTTTACAAATTCATTGTAAGCTACCAACATCGTTAGCCCCTTTTACTCTGCGTTGATAACGGAATGCCATCAAATATCATTTCAGTGATATTTTAGAGGCTAATGTGCCCTTCGCAGAGTAACAAAGGGTGGAGTGGAGGTGAACGAAGCTAAGCGGAGAAAGGGTGGCAAAACCTAGTAATAGGTGACCTAGAAGTAGTAACGTTAGGCAAAATCAAAAAGGAGTTATGGTCTCGCTTTTTCTTCGTTGACCTAAAGAGCTGACAACGGCAGTTGAGATCAAATAGGTGTACATATCACTGCCCTTATGATCAACACGAAATGCACATTGCATTAGAACTCGGGCAGAAGGAAACAGCTAGGCAGAAACCGTATGAAGGTTCATATCTCAGCTGGAAGTAGTTGAAAGAGTCTGGAATAGCCGAAGAATACGATTTCTTGCGACCGTACGCGAAGATTCACGATGTGGTGTTCAAAAAGGTGTCAATAACTCGCATTTGTAAGACCTGTGAGCACGAATTTAGAATGTCCGGTGCTGCAGTCGTGCATCCACTTGATTTGGTGAAGAATCGAATGCAACTCTCCGGTTCAGACGGTGGGCATCTCCACATTTTTCATATCTTGGGACGAGTTGAGCTTGATCATGTATGTGCGCTACTTAGTCGCTAGCTTGTTAACGACTAAGTAGGGCACAAATCAGTCAAAATTTGTACGCGATTCTGTTCGTCAAAAGTTAGTTTCTGCACAGAATTTAGCGCTGGCCTTACATATGCAACGGTGGGAACCTTTTAGAAATTTACGATTTGAAGCCAATCTCTATCCACTACTAGACCATTTAGGAGTGAAAAAGTACTCGAGCACATTTCATGCCTTCTCTTCAATTGTCGAGCATGAAGGCATCTTTGCACTGTACAAAGGTCTGGGTGCAAGCCTGCTCAGGCAGGCAACCTATACAACTACAAGACTCGGAGTATATACCTGGTCGCTTGAAGCCTTTGCGAAGTAGGAACGTTTTTGCATTGTTCACTGTCATCTGTTGTACAATACCAACCGTATTCCTGTTTGGGTAGAAACCCGCGAAAGGTTTCATCGATTCCTCCGCTTTTCAATGAAGCTTGTCAAAGAGAGTGTTTTAAAAAATGAACCATCGAGGGGTATATCTACAATGATATGGGAAACCAGCGTTAAATATATTTTTTAAAATTTGGTGACCTATATTGTGACTGGCGCTGTGGACCCTTTCCTCGCGATACCGAGCGGGAACTTATTTATTACACCAACATGATATATGCACCTATGATTCAATTGCTCCTAAGATTTTTTTACCAAGATTCTATTTTAGGCTTATTAACTACTGTTACAAGTGCCATCACAGAAACCTTGAAAAAAACTAGTTCTCACTAAAATTCATACAAATTTCTGGGAAGTTCCACACGTTTACCAACTTCAAATTAGGGAAAATTGCCGATTTTGAGGAGCTCTAGTTTGCTCCCTTACTGTAGAGTATACATTGGATCCGATCGAAAATCTTTGGATAATTGGTTGATTCGGATAGGGGCGATTTTGCGGATACCGGATTTTTGGATGACTCGGATAAGGGCGATTTTGAGGACCCCGGGTAATTGGATGATTCAGATCGGGATATCCGAATCGGATATCCGAAAATGATTCATTCGGATCCATTGTATACTGTAGAGGAAACAAAAGCGGCTTTGAAGAAAATGGAACCGCCAAGGTGACTGACCCCAATGGCTTGACAGCCGATGTATGGAATATGAGTTCTTGAACCCTGCTGAGTAGTGGACAAGTTTTTCAACGAGGTGGTATTAGGTTGGAAAAAAATCTTTTCATTTTTTTCAAAGATTTATTACTTCACAACTACAATGTCAAATCAATTGAGATAAACTCCTTTTTGTTCCACTACACTTCTCCAAAGACTCATAGTGTTCTAATTCCTCTCGCTTAAAGGACTGCAGTTCTGGAGCCGTACCAATGCAGAATCCAATTTTTGAGGTCTTCATCCTTTTCAAAATATTCCTCTCCAATTTCCTGCTTGAGAGCACGAAGAGATGGAAGTCGGTAGGGGCGAGGTCAGGGATATACGGTGAATGTGGCACTACCTCCCAGCCCAGCTCTTTTATTGTTTCTCTTGTGAGTCTTGCAACATGTGGTTTTGCACTGAGTGTCTGACAGGGCATGTGGAATCCAAGCTTCAAATTTCCATGCAAAGCCAAGACCCTTCAGATGGATTCCCACTATCCTATGAGACACTTCGAGCTTCTCTGCCAGTTGACGTGTCGTCTGCCTACTATACGAAGAAGATGGAGTAGTTCAGTGTCGTCCAATTCAGCTGGCCTTCCTGACCTTGCTTTGTCCTCGAGAGAATAATCTCCTTTAAAAACTTTCCGATCCACTTATAACAGGCGTGATGAGTAGTAGATCTCAAGCCATATACATATATGGTTAATTTGGTCGGCTGCCCGACGTGCTGTAGATCGTTTAATGAATTCAGGAAGAATGAAGTGCCGAAAATGGCCATGAGGTAGATTTGGTATTGGGTCCGGAAGATTGGATACATAATGAAGTACAAGAAGGGTCTTGACCAGTGTCCGTGTGCGAACGGTAGACAAGTGTGATAGGATTATGATATCACCAATCAATACTGGATAGTACATTTGCACGGAGAACGGTGAAAGAACTTTTCCAAGCTAATTCTTGAGAGGAAAGTATACCGGTGCTGTATTCAAAGTGTGGCGATTCCGACTTGAAAAAAAGGAAAGCACGGCGGACAGCAGATAACGCCCGAAGCTTGGAATCGTTTCAGTTGTCGTCCACGCGAGCAGTACCATCCGTTCCAGCGCGTTTGCTCCCCAAGGCAGCTTAACACGTTGACAACCGTGTGGCCTGATGTCAGGCCACACCCTTTCGGCCGCGTGGGACCGTGTGACATGATGTCAGGCCACAACCTTGTAATTTATTTTTCTAGTTGGATTTTGTCGAAAATTAGGTGGGCTGGCCACGTAATGCGCTTCGCAGACACCCGCTGGACGGGAGCCATCACCGACTGGATTCCGCGGGATGTCAAAAGGACGCCCACCAATGCGTTGGTCGGACTTCTTCGTTAAAGCTCTGAACGACCGATATGACGCTCTTCGTGTCCCTCGAGCGAGGAGGATCCATTGGAGCACTCTGGCACGCGACAGGGACGAATGGAGACGCTGCTGGCACCCGCTCGAGCAATTTGATGATCAACGGGACGACAAGTGACAGGTGACAGTTGGATTCAGATCTTTCCGAGAAACTTTTTTGTGTTATGTGTGCTTCATCTTTAGACATCGTTGTCAAAAGCGTGGTCCACAAAAATAAGTTCCGGTTACTAATTTATTGAGCTTCTCGTCAAGTAATGGCTTCAACTAACAATTCGTCATTGAAGAATAATCGATAGTAAGCGATCGGCCTACCGCAGTCGAACACATCGTCATGAAAGCCGGACTCCTTCGCAAAGTTTCACCAATTGGAGGCTTCAAAATCGCTCTTCCAAGCTTCCTTATCCTCATCTTCTGCGTCGGATTCTATTACTTCACTTTCTGAGCCATCGTCGTCGTCAGGTGGTAGGTCAAGGATATCTCCTCAGCATCAACATCCTCCTGGACCACCTCGTCATCCTCATCATTGCTTTCCACCAAGAGACGAATTTTGCGGTCGCGTAGGACCGTACGACATGATGTAATCCCACGCTGTCGGCGTCGCAAAAAAATCGGTTGGTCCCACGCGCCAGACACGCGGAAAAGGCGCGGTCGTCAACGTGTTAAGAACACAATGAAGGTCTTCGAACTAATAATCGATGGACGAATTCGTGAAGTAGCCCATCAAGATCCAGGGAAGTTTACATACGCCTGATCTTGACTTCAGCGCCAATCGTTGACAACATTTCTGTCCTTTCCCCATTCGCATCAGCGGATCATAACATAATTGCCTTTGAGATAAATGTTTCTTCAATTAAACAACAAGAGCTGCGTATGCTCCGCAGACTGGCTGCTCCGATCAAGCCAAGGATGAGTTTTGGAGCCTGCTTGATGAGAAGACAGCAGAGGTACCTCCGAAAGATGTCATCATAGTCGCTGGTGACCTTAATGGGCACGTAGGTGCTACGAAGGACGGGTACAGCTGTCATGGTGGTTTCGGATACGGGTCACGTAACGCCGATGGTGAGCGTATTCTTGAGTATGCGGAATCGCATAATCTCACCATCGTGAACACCGTCTTCCGAAAACGCGACTCCCACCTCATCTCATACTATAGTGGGAGCTCCAAGTCTCAGATAGACTTTGTCCTTGTGAATGATCGCGACCGGAGCATTGTCACAGACGCGAAGATCGTGCCGTATGAGACGGTCGCCCCACAGCATCGACCGCTGATCTGCACCCTAACGATCGCCCCTCCGAGGCTGAAGCAGATCGAGCGAAGCGGTGCTGCAAGAATCAAGTGGTGGCGAATGAAAGAGAAGGAAGCAGCTGTGATTTCCCGCGTACGGTTGCCGACAGTCACGACTGTCGACGAGACTTGGAAGATGGCGACCGACGCGATACGTCAAGCTGCACAGTCGGAACTCGGCATTACGAAGCCTGGACGACGCAAAGTCGACAAGCAGACATGGCTGTGGACAGACGATGTGAAAGCGAAGGTTCGAGAGAAGAAGTCGCTGTATCATGTGTTTCTCGGCGATAAAACAGCCGACAACTGGCAGAAGTATCAGAAGGCGAAGAAAGCTGCAAAGAAGGCCGTGGCTGTTGCAAAAGCCACTCATTATAGTGATGTCAACGAGAAGCTCGCGTCGCGCGATGGTGAGCGGTTTTTGTACCGACTTGCTAAAACCCGCCATCGCCAAGGCGAGGATATCGAAAAGTTCTTTGGCATCAATGATGAGAGCGGCCATCTTCTGACAGACCGCAAAAAGGCGCTGAAGCGATGGCGTGATTACTTTGAGGAAATTTCCACTATGGAATTTCCTCATCCGGCCATCCCTTCTGTGGCTTCTGTACACGGTCCTGTTCACAAGATCACCGTGGAGGAAACAGAAGCGGCTCTGAAGAAGATGAAGCCCGGTAAGGCGACAGGGCCGGATGATCTGGCAGCCGATGTTTGGAGGTCGAAGCTCTGGTATCCTGCTGAGTGGTTGACTGAGTTCCTCAACCAGGTAGTAAAGGAGAGGAAAGTACCGGAGTGTTGGCATAACAGTACGACGATTCCGATCTGGAAGAAGAAGGGCAGTCCTGCGGACTGCTTCAATTATCGTCCGATTCGCTTGCTTTCGCACAGCATGAAGATCTTCGAGCGAATCCTCGATAGACGAATTCGTGAAATCGTCAATCTCTCCGACAACCAGTGCGGTTTCGTGTCTGGTTGTGGGACCATTGATGCTATACACGCCGCCCGACTCCTGGTGGAGAAGCATCGCGAGAAACAGAAGCCGGTGCATATAGCCTTTCTCGACTTGGAGAAGGCCTTCGACCGCGTACCGCGTGAGGTTATATGGTACGCCTTACGACAACACAACGTACCTGAGGAACTCATAGAGTGGGTGCGGATGCTCTATTCTTGCCCAAAGAGTAGAGTGCAAGCTGCAGCTGGAACCTCAATGGAGTTTCCCATCTCTGTTGGGGTGCACCAAGGTTCTGCGCTTTCTCCACTCCTCTTTGTTGTCGTCATGGATGCCACTACGAGAGATCTTCAGAAGCCCGTCCCATGGACGCTGCTTTATGCTGATGACGTGATGCTCGCTTGCGAAGATAAAGATGATCTCGAGCGGCAGGTGCAAGCTTGGTGCGACCGCCTGGCGAGGTTTGGACTTAAATTGAACGTCAACAAGACCGAGTACCTAACGACTGACGTAAACGAGTCCGGCTCCATTAAGATTGACGGCACTGAGCTTGCACGCACATCGGTTTTCAAGTACCTGGGGTCAGCAATAGCGTCTGACGGCAGTCTGATGGTCGAAGTGAACTCACGCGTGAGTGCAGCTTGGTCCAAGTGGCGTTCGCTAACTAGCGTGCTCTGCGATAGGAAGATGCCAGAGCACCTCAAGTCGAAGATCTACAGAGCAGTCATCCGGCCGGTAGCGATGTACGGCGCTGAGTGTTGGCCTGCGACCAAGGAAGTTGAAACGCGCCTCAGCGTCATGGAGACGAAGATGCTGCGCTGGACGGCTGGAGTCACGCGCATGGACCGCATCCGAAATGATGCTATTCGGCAGAAGTTCGGTGTCGCGCCGATAGCGGAGAAGATGCGCGAAGCTCGCTTGCGATGGTACGGCCACGTTCTGCGTGGAAAGGAAGACAGCGTCCGCAAGATAGGCCTTGAGTTGGAAGTGCCAGGAAAGCGGCCTAGAGGGCGCCCGAAGCAGCGTTGGTCCGATACGTTGCACGTGGACATGAAAGTAACTGGCGTCAACCCTGATGAGGCGCAGGATCGAGAAAGGTGGCGTCATGACACCAGAAGGGCGGACCCCGCTACGAAGAGGGACAAACGCTGAAGAAGAAGAAGAAGAAGAAGAAGAATTAAACAACAAGAGCTACCCTTCCCCAATTTTCGTAAGGTCAGTTATTCTGGTTTAACGCAGCATTTTAATTTATCGATTGGTGGGAAAATTTCTAAGGTTACAAAAACATAGATGACTTGTACAACAGATTCTGCCGTGTAGTTTACTACGGCTTATCCCTTCATGTTCCTATTGATTATGCGAAGACCTCAGTTCATTATTATCCAAAGCATATCTCTAATTTAACTGGTCAAAAATCGCGTGTTTTCAAGTCAATGATAAATCTTTTTGTCATGCACTATATAGGAAGGTATGTAAGGAAGTGGATCACCATTTGAAAAGGTTCCTAGCGTATAAAGAAAAGGTTTCTTCAAAACACAAAATAAAAAGGCTTTGTTTTTTTTAATTCGGAGCAAGATGAAGCCACTGTCATTCGTGCTGACGCTTGATTGCATAGTGAGCCACCTTGAGGAAGGCCCCTCAGGACCATCCTCTACGCTGACGATATCGCCCTAGTAGCCGACAGCCATGAGGAGTTGGAAAAGAAGGTGCAGTTGTGGCAAGGAGTCCTCGCAGACAACGGCCTGCGGCTGAACGTGAGGAAGACAAAGTTCATCAGCTCCGAGCAGTGCACCGAACCGTTCCTAGACTGCCATAGGAAGAAGATCGAAAAGGTGGAAGAATTCCGCTACCTCGGAAGCGACCTATCCGAGGAAGGAAGCGTGGATCAGGCGGTCAGGGGACGGATTAATGCAGCATTGCTCAAATGGAGGGAGTCCACAGGAATCCTCTGCGACCGTAGGTGCTCCAGGACACTCAAGGACAAGCTATATAGAACAGTAGTGAGGCCTGCCCTCCTCTATGGCTGTGAGTGGGTAGAGCACAGGAGCGGCAACTGCACGCCGCGGAAATGAGGATGCTCAGATGGGCATGTGGATGGACCCGTCAGGACAGAGTGCGAAATGAGGATGTTAGGACAGTGATGAAGACAGTTCCGATCCAGCTGAAGATGAGGGAGCAGCTCCTTAGGTGGTACGGACACATCCTCAGAAGACAAGAGAACCATCCCACGAAGTTGGCCCTGAATTTTGAGGCACCCAGAAAGCGTCTGAGAGGAGCCCCAAGGAAAAGGTGGAGAAACGTCATCAAGAGAGATCTCGCCGAAATCGGCGCTGCGCCAGATGACGCCCTTGATAGAATGAGGTGGCGACGGATCACAAAAGCAGCGGACCCTGCGAATGCGCGGGACTAAACGCTCAGGAGAAGAAGAAGATGATGATGATGATGAAGCCACTGTCAGAGCTACCTGTTCTTGAGGATGATAATGGTGCACTGTATATAAGTAATCAGCAAAAGCGGAAACGCTGGCACGCGTTTTTGCCTCTGTTTTTAGTTCGTGCTGAAGTGCTCTACTTCTGAAACATCTGATGGAATTCCACAAATTATCTTTTAAAAAATTGACGCCTCCATTTATAGACCTCTTTCGATGACTTTAAGCATTTCTTTAAGCTGTTGTGAGGTCCCCTCTATTTGGAAGGAATCCATTGTCACAGCCATTCCGAAACATCCTAAATCAGTACAGCACTCTTCCTTCCGTCCTAAGAAGCATAAAGCCCACACCGTTGAAAGTAATGGAAACGATTGTGTGAGATAATATTGTTAATGGTTTTCTCAGAAAAGCTTAGTTCCATATGAGCAACATGGCTTCGCGAGGTGTCCAAGCTTCCACTCAGCTGGCGGACTGCATCTTTTACTGGAATTTGGCTATAAATGATGGAGATTCCGTGGATGTCGTGTATTTTGATTTGTCAAAACTCTCTGACAAAGTTAACCATGAAAAACGTATCGGTAAACTTTACCACCTGGGCGTCAGAGGATCTTTTTAGAATGGCTGAGCTCGTATTTGTGCGGAAGACGTATGCGTGTTAAGACTGGACGTTCTTTTTCAAGATGCTACAATTGCAATAGCGGTGTTCCTCAGGGAGTATTGTCGCCAGTCCTTTTCCTTGCGTACATCTTCGTCTTCCAGCAATTTTAGTCAGCCATCCTCAAGTGGAGGTACAAATGTATGCTGATGATAAAAAAAATTTCGGAACCTACAACATTGGCAATAAATCGCAAGTCTGCCAAGCTTTATCTCAATCCATAAATGTGATGATAAAGTGGCCCGAAGCTTGGGAGATAATAGTGAACCTTTCGAAAAGCATGGTCTTTCATCTTGGAAGATTACCAGCTACAGAATTCAAATTTGGCAATAGATTGCTACCATCTATAACGGAACCCCGTGACCTCGGTGTTTTCCTTGACAAGGAGTTGAAATTCTAGAATCTCATTGATATCATGGTGCGAAAAGCATTTTCTGCCCTATTTTTCATTTTTAGGAACCTGAAATGTAACGGTAGCTCACTTCTGATCACTTCGTCTATGACATATGTTAATCCAATTCTGGAGTATTGCTCTCACAAGGGAACTGTCTGAACGGTACGCCGGAACGGCAAGAACGAGTACTATAGGGAGAATCCCCGTCCTCCAAATAGTAACAGAACATGTTTTGTTTTTGCCGAATCCTCGGGGCAAACGAGTACGAGGGTGTAATGGTTAAGGGTCCGCAGAGCGAGCTCTCCACGGCAGCGCATGATCATTCTGTCGTGGACTGGGGGGCGAAGTGGTAGAGGGCACGCCTCATGTTCGCGAGGTCTAGGGTTCGGTTTCCATGCTACGTAGCGTTTTTGCACTTTTACCATGGCATCAGATCTCCATAGAGATTTCCATATCTGAACTTGTTTTTGGAATTTGCTACGATAAGATGTTTTTAGTACTTATTAGTTTTCGTTCACCAGCAATGTCCGAAATATGTCAAATGCGATTTTGTATGAAACTCTTACTCCAATAAATTGTTCTCATTGTAAATGTAAGAAATTTTGACAAGGAACAACATGAAACAGCGGCAGAATGCCAGAAAAATGCTTCAAATGCAATTTATTAGTGTCGGTGAGGTGAGTGTCGCCAGTGTATTCACAGGAGGAGACCACATGATCTTCAACTTGACCTACCACCTCGTTGAATATTCTCGCCTCTGTTATGCTTACAAAGTCGCGCTAACACGCTATAACACGCTGCTGCCGACACTGACTCTACAATGTTGGCTAACCCTCGAGTGGTCATTCACCTACTCACACTTAAATGCGGATCTCCACTGGATGCTGTCCCTTCGAGAGACGAAATGAAGCTGGCGAAAAGGATAGCAAGTATCCTACAGGATTTCGAACTGCGACAGCTGGAAATCGACGAAGTGGAGAAGTTGGAGGTAGTGGAAGAAGAGGACCATGTAACCAGTGAAGGCACTATCACGTTTTCGGGAGGACAGATCGTTTCTGAGGAAAAGATTTGGCTATACTAGAATTGTTATACTATACGAGTTTGAGAACTGGGGAAAGTGGACTGTATCGCGATTCCAGGCTTGGGCTGCAGTGGAGTACCATTGGGCAGGAACGTGAAGCCAAACACAAGTTCAGATATGGAAATCTCTATGAAAATACGATACTATGGTAAAAGTGCAAAAACGTGACGAAGCATGGGAACCGAACCCTAGCGAACGTGAGGCCTACCCTCTACCACAGCGCCACCCACTCCATGACACCGGAGTCTTGCGCTGCGGTGAAGAGCTCGCTCTGCGGACCCTTAAACATTACACCCTCGCACTCGTTTGCCTCAAGGATTCGGCAAAAACAAAACATGTTCTGTTACTATTTGGAGGACGGGGATTCTCCTTATAGTACTCGTTCTTGCCGTTCCGGCGTACCGTTCAGACAGTTCCCTTGTCAGGTTTGGAGCGCCTACACAAAAAAGAGTCATGGAAAAATTGAAAAGGTTCAAAAGACATTCACGAAAATCCTGTTTTATAGGTGCTTCCCAATTCTCACAAGTTCTAGAATTATTCCAGGATATGGAGAAGGACTCAAAATTTTTGACCTCAAAAGTCTTCTTCATAGGAGTGTCTTCAACGATTAGATTTTCTGTTATAAAATCCTCAAGGGTGAATCAAGGCTGACTAGCAAGCATTGGGTTTTCGTACCATCGCAAGGTCGTCACAACAGACCTTCGCTACCCCAAGGTAAAAAAAAGTAAGGAGAAGGTTTTCCATTCACTTTTCTACCGTGGAGCTTGTTGGCTGCAAATGCTGCCTTCTACCTTACTTGAAGCGCCCAACCACAAGGATTTTCGAAGTCAGATGAAAAAAATCGACATGCGTTCTACACTCCACATCCCTGACCTTAGCTGGAGTGGGGCACAAACTTCTTATGTTTTCTTAAATGTATTTTTTATAATCATTCTTTTTTTGAGTTCTTTTTTCGATTTTTTCGTTCTCATTACGTGTTCAATTTTTATTCATCAGTATCACTAGGTTTTTTCATTATACACATACATATTTTTCTATCAATATTCCTAGCTTTAAGTTGCCCTTCTATCAGTTAACCAGACGTTCAACGGCCTAGCGGCCGCCAAACGTCTGGTTGGGGGCTTCGCCCTCAAACCCTGAAACCCTGAAAAACTTCTTTATACAGACGCATACCATGCTGATTTGGTTTGCTCATGTCCGAAACCTTCTGCGATTGTGATACAGCTGTTTCATATAACTGCTCTCTTGAAATGAAGTTCCCAATAAAGTCATCACTGTTAGAAGATGGAAAGAATCACACAGATATCATCCATTGAGGAGATAACCTCTCTCCTATGTTTTAGAAAAATGTTTTCCTCAAAACTGTCAATAATAAGAGATACTAAACGGATAAGCGAACGCGCCTGCCTCTGTACGTCGGTGACACGTCTTGCAATCCCAAGCGGCCTTTGACCGACATCGGAGACACGTCTTCTGAACGCGGAAGCCCGTTGCCCCACAACACTGACACATCTGTTGAATCCGGACGCCACCCCCCCCCCCCCTCCCCACCCCACCTTACTGGTTCTCTCGAACAGGTCATCCTTTAGTGGTCCCCTCTTGCCCGCTTCAGCTGCTGGACCCCTTCTTTTTGATTGCCCTTATTGGTAACCATCCTTAATTAACTCCTCCTTTCTTGTTAACTTATTGGTAACCGTCTACTGAACACCATTATTGGTTTCCCCATTCCCTTGGTCCCGTCTACCGACCCCATTTTAGAGATCCCGTATTACTGGTTCCCCGTCTCCGTGTCACCTCCAGCCCCCTCCCCCTTCCAGGTCACTTTCTCGAATTTCAAAAATTTCACTTTTCAAGATATTCCCCCCCCCCAAACTTGTCCTCCCACGCTCACGGCGTGACATCGGTGACATGCCTGAACCCGGACATCGTTTAATCGACATCGTTGACTCGCCTTCTAAAGCCGGACGTCTTTTGAAGGACATCGCTGACATGTCTTTTGTACCTGCCCCCCCCCCCTTCCCCTTTGCGCGACTTCGGCGACAGCTCTTCCGAACCCGTTCGCCTGTTGCACGACGTCGGTGGCACCTCTTATGAAACCGGACGTCTGTTGAACGACGTCGGTGACATGTCTTCTGATGGTGAGTACGAAAGCCCTTTGCGCGACATCGGTGACACGCCTTCTGACCCTCTCGACCTGACATGGGTGACACATGGTCTGAACCCGGACGCCTGTTACTCGACGTCTAGGATAGGAAAGGCCAGACGGATAGGCAGACGGACAGACAGACGGACGGACGGACAGACGGACGGACAACCGCTTACTCTTTTATATATAGTAGGATGTTTCCTAGTTGCTATTGTTCCAGTTCACTTTTGTTATCTTTCAAATTGCTCTTCTTTTGTTCGTTTACTGCTTGAGAGTTTCAAATATTTCATCTTGTTCTATCACTTGCCACCGGTCTTGTATGGTTGATCAGACTGAGTGTACATACATGTCTGTCTTTTGTTGTTTCCCCAACAACTGAAGGTATGAGATTTGTTGGAGTTGACAGATCTACTAAGTTGGTATCCGAATCTCACGATTTGCAGTGTTGGCGGCCTACTGCTCTTCTCCTTCAAATTCTAAACCTTCCTCAGTCCCTTCCTATTTAACTCTTTCTACTTGATTTTGCAAAGAATTTACCGTTGAAGAAATATAGTTTAATCAGTTAACAAACTTAAGTTCGTGTCGCTGATAGATTTTAATTTTCTGTTTCCCACATTGTGTTTTCTGCGAATTACCGTGTCTATTTTGCGTTACTTTTGTGCGCACTATACTGTGCAAATAAATAAATAAGTATTGTGGAGACGAAACGTGCTGGAACGGATGGAATTACTCGCATGGACGGCAGCCGACATTCGGTGAGGTTTGGTGTCACGCCGATAGCTGATAAGATGCATGGAGCTTGCCTACGGTAGTAGGACCACTTTCTACGTTAGGACAGAAGACCGTACTCTTAAGATAGACCTTAATTTCGAAGTTTCTGAAAAATGTCCAGGAGGACGATCCAAGCAGCGCTGATCCGCTACGTGCTCCTGCAGTGCTCCTTCTTCAGATCATAAAATCTGGGAATGATCGCAATGAAACGGTTTTGTCTCCTAAAAGATAAAAAAGTCTTGTGTGTGTCCGTCCGTCCGTCACAACTGGAGTGGGGGCATGGGGTATTGGCGATAACTCAACGGTGCCCCGAAGCTTCAGCCTTGGGGGTAATCGAGGTCGCTGAACACAAATTTGAAGTTCGTTTTTAAAGTGTCGATCGCATCCATCGATATTGATCAAATTGTCGATTTTTGTGAATGTCGTTCATAGCGGTTTGAAATTTTAACCCTGTGGGTAGGCAAGGTCGCTGAAGGGTTGTCGACGAATGTTTTGTATTTATAGCCTCTACAAGTCTTTTAATATCCACGCCCGGTTAAAATAAATTGATGACCCTCTGAATCTTTCATAGCTTTCAGAAATGTGGATTTTGTTGGATTTTTTTAAAGCGTGGCGTCACTATATTAAGGGAATAATTACGTGTAGATCTGTATGCGCTCAATCTTTTCTGAGTACTAATCAATATCTCTAGAATAGCAGCCTCTCTTTCTAACCCTTTCTGACTTGCCCCTCTCGACATAGTTAAGGTGTTCTTCCTGCGGAAACCATGACATAGATGGCAGATACAATTGATGATGAGAAGTTATTACTACGGCAAAGCCGTCGAGAAGACGAGAGGCTGGTATCTGCATAAACCTGATGGAGCAACTGTAGTATCAGATCTTGGTAAACCTAAAGAACTGGCTAATGTTTTTGAAGGTGCTTGAAAGGAAGACGATCACGGTGACCCTGTTCCTCTGGTTGGGAAAAATTTACCTCAGATGCGGGATTTTCCTTGTTTACATAGAAATGACAGTTTAAAAAATCTCCATTGTTGGCTTAACTCTACTTCAGTGACACCTGATGGAGTACCACTTAATCATGAAACACACCCTATTCCACATGAAGAATGTGTTAGATCTCCTAAATTTTGTGAAAGTGAAAGAGTTAACAGTAACGTCTTCCCGTACGAGAATCATACTGCGATTTTCACTTGATGTGAATCAAATGAACATCGCAGTATGATTCTCATACGGGAAGACGAGACTCATAGTGCGATGTTCACTGTGTTTCTCACAAGAAATAGCACTTTCATTCCTAAAATCACTTCATCAATTATATTTTCCTTGAAGTGATTTGAGTTCAAGTTCAATATGTCACATTTCTTTGGTACCGTCAGTGGACACCAAATAACCTCTTCTCATAACATAGCCTCCAAAAGGCGTGTTATGTTGTGGTGCTATCCTATTACATTTTCACGAACACCACTTTCCATAACCATTCTTCCTATTAAATTTTCACGAACACCACCAAACCATTTCTCTGCCTAAACTGTAGATGCTTCTCACAGTTTCAATCCATAAGCACAAAGCCCCTTATTGTGCTAAGCATTCTGAAGAGCTTCACTGAAAAGTGGCAAAAAATGCATTTGTTTGCGCTTTTCACGGAAAAAGTGTCATAGATACGGCAGGCGTTGTACATTTGCTGTTAAAGACATATCAAAACACTACGCAGTGTTCATAAAATTTCAGAAAAGACCAACCACTCTCATTTACTAGAAAGATATTACTTGGAATGATGGCAGGAGCATGTGGAGCAGCTGTAGGGAGTCCTGCAGATTTGGTACTCATCAGGATGACAGGTTCGTGAGCAAACAAAATCAAATGTGGTTGCAAAGCTAGAGAATGGAAGCGACCTGGTAACCACTCTTTAACTGGTGGCTTCAGTTGCGCACACAATCTATTAGGTCGTTACCTAAGTTCTGTTTTTGACCTCTAACTTCAAATGTAAATATCTCGGCTCAAACATAACTTTATTAGGTGAAATAGGAACCATTACCATCTACACATCTTTGCTAACGGGATACTGATTTATTTACTTTGGTAGCACAGAATTCCGGAGATCTAGAAGCCATGAATTCTTCGAGAGCAGGCTCGCCCTTCGAGCTCGCCGTTTGTAAGTATCGTCATCGCTCCTTCTACGCAATAAAAACGACCCGTTTCTGAAGCGAATTGTGACTTGTGACAAAAATGAATTATCTACGACAATCGACGACGAAGTGCTCAATGGCTGGATATTGACGTAGCACCTAAACAATGTCCAAAGCCGAGTATGCACCAGGAAAAGGTGATGGCGACCGTTTGGTGATGTGCCACTGCTTTAATCCACTATAGCGTTCTCAAAACTGGTGAAACGATCATGAGTACTGTCAGAAGCTGGACGAGGTGCACAAGAAGCTCCAGCAAATCTACCCAGCGCTGATCTACAGAAGGGGACCGATACTTTTGCGTGACAACGCTAGGCTGCACGTATCGATGATTACCAAACAGAAGCTTCATTCTTTGGGATACGACACACTCGATCATCCACCGTATTTGCTCGACCTATCGTCTACAGACTACCATAAACATTCCGACGGCTTCCTTCGCGGAAAATACTTCAGGAACCGACATGATGCAGAATATACTCTCGAAGAATTCATCGCTTCTAGATCCCCGGAGTTCTGTGCTACTAAAACAAATAAATTAGTACCTTATTCGCAAAGATTTGTAGATTGTAATGGTTCTTATTTTGACTAAAAAGTTATGTTTGGGCCGAGATATTTACATTTGAAGTTAGAGGTCAAAAAACGACAGAACTTAGGTAACGACCTAATAAAATCTATGGACACAGCACGCTGGACAGAAAACGTAATAAAAAAAAATCAAGAAACCACAACAGATTTCTAAGATTAGTGTGTAAATTTCATGAAATGTTAGATTAACAGCACAAAAAGCTGCAAAATATTCTGACGTTCGGGAAGACCAATTAGGAGGTGGAGTTGTAGTGAAGAATTGATGAGGAAGAGCAGTGGTGAATTAGTGCAGTTCGAAAACGAAGGCGGCTGTCAACTTCATTAATATCCATGTAGCGATTCTACCTGTAAGTCCTTGCAGAAGGAAAAGGTATGGAGATATATGGAGATGAAAAAAACAACTAGGGGGCCAAGCGAAAGAATAATAATAAGCTAAAAGAAATAATATCAAGTTATGTTGGATAGACCAACAAAAAGGCGTCCAGTAAAGAGGTTCTCCTTGGCCACTATTTTTCGTGTTATCACTTTAAGTCGTGCTGAATGCAATCAGCTGGCTAAATAGAGATTTCCGAATGAATAACAAAAGGGTTTCATACCTCGCATATGCCGATGGTTTCGTATTGCTTGCCTATGACTGCGACGAACTACAAAGCATGGCAGAAGGTCTTGCAGGGATGTCAGGTAGAGTCGGATTATAAACGAATTGCTCGAAAATCAAATGGAAGAAACTGGATAGACCAACAACCGACACAGGAGGGGATGTGATACACATTAACGGAGAAATTATAGAATGCATCAACGAATTTATTTACCCACGACAGCTCTTATCCGCGCAATCCACCAAAATAGATTCAGAGAAGGATTCAAGCAGAAAGAGAAGTCTATTATAAATACCGACTGTTCCTTAATTTTGAGACCGTCGAAGACCAGCTGAAAAAGAAGCTCGTCAATTCGGTCGTGCCCATTGCTGCTCAAGGCGGTTGCGAAACGTGAACATGGTCAAATGAATCAGCTACAGGACTACGATCTGCTCAATGAAGACTTGAAAGAGCGATTCTTGGTGTTCGCACACGCAAAAAAAATATGGCCGGGAGTTATTCGCCACAGATCAGGACTTATGGATTGGATCCGTCATGAGCTTAAACAGAAGAGGCTCTTCATGAAAAAGAACTTGCAGAACCGAACGTTGGGCACGCATTGCAGTCGATTAGAGACTTCATGACAAAGGCGCAACCTAGTTCAACGCAAACTGATGAAACCAGACTGCTTATGTAGCAACAATGCCGCTTAAGAAGGAATTAAAGAAAATGTACAGTTCAAAAAAGTTTGCAATGCTTCAAGAACCTCTACCCAACTCTACGCAAAGAAACGAAAACGAACGAGAAGCAAAAAGTGACTCTGGGACGGAAATGGGCATAATTGAGAAATGAGCTAAGAAGGGAGAGCGAGTGTACCAGAATGCATGATGTGAAAATGAGAAAGCCTGAAACTGGCAAAAATTGCAAGAACCAAAAACACTACTAAACAAAAGTTAACTGCAGATAAGATGGACACAGGATGCCAATTCTACATTTAACATCTATCATACATCTATCATTCAAATAGATAGTCTTAATAAAAAAGTGGAAGAACGACATGAAAAGTTTTAGCGCTCAAGGCAATGCTGCAGAAGAATGCGTCTTCCAAGTGGCGTTACACAGGCGTGCGCTTCAGATTTCTAGTGAGTCTAGAAGGAGAAACACTCAGAAAGTCTAGAACATCAAAAAATAGGGCTAGCTTGCTCGTGCAATCGTCCAACATGAATCTCAACTAGCGCTTTGATTTCAACGGCTAAAAGCAGTACAATTTACATGAGAATTTCTTGACTAATGTTAGATTTTACTACACTAACAACTGAATCAGGCTATGAAACTTCTCGTTAAAGGTGACGGACATCTGCCACCAGACCACCGCCGAAACTACAAGAACGTCATAGACGCCTTGATCCGTATCATTAAGGAAGAAGGACCTCTTGCACTCTATAGGGTGACTTGTTTGCCTTGACGTTAAGAAACGAGGAAGTGCTACTCAATGCCAATTTGTTGTAGGGTTGTGCACCAACAGTGGCTCGATCTGTGGTCAGCAACGGAGCTCAGTTAGCGACCTATACCCAAGGGAAGCAGATGATCCTTACAGCAGGAATTCTCAGCGACGGTAAGGAATTCTCAGCGATCGTATAGTACCACTCACCGCAGTTTAATTCTGCTCAATGAGCAGCTGTCTTTCATAGTGTTTAACAACTTTTTTTAATTTCAGGTATTTTCTGTCATTTCGTCGCTTCATCGATCTCTGGACTGGTAACCACTGTAGTAGCTCTGCCTGTAGATACCATTAAGACGAGGTTCAACGCCATGGCTTTTTCTATTTTTCTTTTCCGGAAGGTGACATCATGTTCTAAGTTTTTGCAGAATACAAGCTATGAAGATAATTAAAGGAAAACCCGAGCATAGCGGTATATTAGATGTCTGCGTAAAGGTGGTTCATGAATCAGCAATTCTTTCTACAACATTGGAAGCTGTGGATAGCAAGAAGAGGAAATGCACGTTTTCAGATCATTCAAAACGAAGGATTTTTCTCGTTTTGGAAAGGATTTACACCGTTCTTCATGAGACAGGCTCCTCACACCGTACTAATGCTCGTGTTCCTCGAGCAGTTTAACCGGGCTTACCTTAGGATATTTTCTTCTCATGCAACGACTTAAGTCAAGCAATTTTAAAATTGCTTCTAAAACATCACAATGTCTTAAATGTTTACAATGAACCATTACCGTTGTTTGTACGTTCTAAACAGCGTCTTCTCTCAAATGCAATAGCTTCCCAATCTGTGCTTTTGTCAAGATACGCCAGAAAAGAGGAATGTTTGGCTGGACACCGGGTGGGGTGGGGAAGAAAGATTGCATGCGAAGCGGTAATAACAATTTATTAGTATATTGAGTATAGAAGAGCTAATCTGTCTGTCTATACCTACTCTCTCTGCCTTTCCGTCCTTCTATTGTTATTGTTCTTGTTATTATTATATGTAACGGCTCTTGATTTTTTCTCCGTCAAGGCGTTCTGCAGTGACTGGAGAAGAAGGAGGTCTGATGGCGCAAGATCTGGGCTATAAGGCGGGTGATGCCGAAGTTCCCAGCCCAATTCCTCAATTTTTTGCAGCGTGATATTTGCGGCGTGCGGTCGAGTGTTGTCATTGCGGAATTTCACAGTTGCTGTGCTCACTCCTTATTGACGCAGTACTTGGTAGATGCGGCTCAGTTGTTTTTATGAAGATCTGCCGTAACTGTTTGGCCTGGATCCAGCACCTCAAAATGCACCAGACCTCTACGGTTCCACCATACACATAGCATGACTTTTTTCCGTAAATGTCAGGCTTCGTTGTTGTCTTCGGAACCTCATCGGAGCTCAACCAGTGCCGCTCTCGTGTGGTGTTGTCGTGGTGGCTCCACTTCTCACAAGGGTCACGATGGAGTCATGAAACCGCTTCTGGATTGTGCGGATGAGAATTCCAGCGATGGCGACTCGCGCTGCTTGTACATATGTGTCGCTAGGCTGATGTGGCACCCATTTTTCACACCGATTTGACTTTCTGATTGCGTGCAAACGATCGGCAATGGTAGAATGGTTACAACCGAACCTCTGTGCGAGCTCACGTTTAACTTGCGTTGGTCACGACTCGACAGCTTCCTTTAATTCATGGCTATCCACAACATCAGGACGCCGTTGATGTTTTTCGTCTTCAAGGCTGTCGTCACTGAATCGGAATAACCATCGCTGACATTGGCGTAATGATGGAACTTCGTTACCAAATACTTCAAACAAGATGCGACAGGATTTTGCAGCAGCTCTTCCTTGTTTGAAGTCGTACAGCAAGCAAACCCGCTCTTTCTACTGTTCCTCGATCATTGTTAATCTAAAACAAATTCAAAAGGGTCAAAGAATTGGAACGAAGCTATGGCGAAAGATGCTTTCGGAAACGATTGCTAGAAATGTCAAGTTACATGATTCAAAAATAATATAAGCAGAGAAATGACAAGTCGAAAGCAGGGAAATTATAACCACATCGTCAAGGCGACCTGAATGCTCATTTGGTCATACAATGACTTGCGGTGGCTAGCCGATGAACAAGTCAGTGCTTTATCCTTTCCAGACTGGTATCAGGAAATGTGAACCGAGAACCTGGTATAGAGGTACGGGACAGCAGCACCTCCTCCGACACTGCTACATGCGCCCTGTCTGTCTCTCCGTTAGGTCCGCGAGATGGTGCTATAACGCTACAGAAGCGTAGCGTTCTGAATTACTGGAGCGAAACCCTACCCAGGGCCGGATTCATCAAAGTTACTGCAGTAACTTTAGCGGAGAATTGTAAGCAAAAAGCTCAGATAACGTGGCTTATCAAGCGATATGGTGAGCGATAAGCCACGTTATCTGAGCTTTTCGCTTACAATTCTCCATCAAAGTTACTGCAGTAACTTTGATGAATCCGGCCCCAGTAGTCGATCGGCCGGCTGACTGATATGCAGCGGTAGTACAGATGTTCACTTGTCCAAGAAGTGGTACTGTCGCCCCTCCTAGACCGTCATCAGTGCTACCCCTTGGACAGCCACGAAGGCACGCTTGATGCCGTTGAGTACGTTGGGGCATCGTATGTACTCTCATACGACCAGGTCGCGACACTGGGGGAGGCCGAAAAGCGGATGGTTTCCCAGGTGCGTGATCGCAGATTTGGGTTTTGCCTAGACTAATTGGCACAACATTGTTACTCAGCCTACCGGCTTAGAGTACGTATCTGAGCAGAATGAAGTTGACGGTCTTGTGGTGAGGTCCCTTGGCTAGTCGTCCTCGAGTTTTACGTTTTTTTTGGGCACCTACGAGTCAGATCTAAGAGATAAACAAACACAAACAGCAACAAACTTATACGGCAGTAACAATAGATGTCTTCAGCGCCTCTGGCGCGCCCGGCTTGGATGCTTGTCTTTAGGGTGCGCGGATGCTCGGGTGTCGGCTTGACGTTGTCGTTGTTGCAGTCATCTGTAGCTGTATGTTGACTTGATGGCCTTGGATGTGGCTCTTGCTGTGGCTCGACGACGAGGCGGCAGGACTGAGGCTACATGGCGGAGCGGATGTCGAAATCTGAGTTGGGTAGACGATGAAAGTTGAAGTCGGAGGTCATGCAGAAACGTATGTGGGTCGTTTTTGACAAGTGAGCGCTTTTGTGCGCTTTTTGGTCTGGCTTTGCGCGAGGGGGAGAGTTTTGCACCTCGCTATCCAGTGAAAATTTCAAAAATCGTCATATCAGTAAGTTGCTTTGGGACAGCCAAAGAAAATGCGGTCTCCCACCGCGAATTGTTAGTAAAATCAAACCTTGTTAATATTTTCAACGGTTATTAAGTGCTAGTTCGGGGTAATGCAGTAATATGCGCAGTGAATTGATGACAGACGTGCTAAATTGTTAGTTGTGATTAGAAATCGGGGCGTTAGAAATTAAATTCCGCAAGTAGAAGTTTTGCTTCAAAGGAGCCTACCTATGTATCCTAAAGTTGAGCGCTTCCGGTGAACTTCCCACTGGCAGAGTTGGGAACCAAACAACGCTCCATGCATCTGTGTGAAAGCAGCTTAGTTTCGTTATGTTTGCGTACTGTTTCTTCACAGGAGACGTCTCCGAGAACGACGTTGTCCACATAGGTATGTAATGCGCTCTATTTCCTTGGTAAGTGGGGTAGGTCTGCGATGTAGGTACATCTGTATTGCTGCAGCGAGTGAAAGGCGGTGCATTGACTCCGAAACGAACGTGACTGAACCTGAAAGTACGTATATTTTCTTGAGATGGTGGTTGATTAGGGTCCTTTATCCATGAAAATCTAGTGACATGACGCTGCGAACGTTGAACGTGATGGAATGCCTTTTCGTCGTCTGCGGTGAGAAGAAATCGGTGTAGCCGTGCCCGAAGCAGGATCCCGGTAAGCGTTGGTAGTAGTGTGAGCCCTTGGTGGATGCAGTCGATGAGACTAGAAGCGCCTCGGGTTTTGAACGACGCGTCAAACACCACGCGGAGCTTGGTGGTTAGTGACGACTCTTTATAAAAACTGCCTGGTGGGGTAAGTGATACACCCGATGGTCGTCGAAGACGTATTCGCGTGCCTCCTCGATAAAACTCGCGGTTAGGTGGTCGTCTATCGCTTTCGCATACTGCGCCCAAGCGGCTGGTAATCTGCGAAGTTTTTGATACTGATTCACATGACGGCAAAAGGCCAGCTGTTTGTTATCTATCAGTTTTTGGTGGCTTTCTTCCCAAGAAAATTAAACGTAAAGAAATCCGTTATTAAATTCTGCTGTTCTGCGAAGCTTAGTTCTGCGAAGCTTAGCCAGAATGCGATTGTCGAGTTCTCAATCCGCGTTTTGATGGTGGTCCTCCATGATGCCTATTGACTCGAGTGACCAAAGCCGCTTGATCACATCCACATCGTCATCGTGGAGAGGTGCGACGACGATATGTGGGCTTTCTGGTGACCCATTTGAAACGCCGTATTTCCTGAAACGATAGTTCAAAATCTTGAGTGGCTTAACACCAAACCTGATGGTAGGGGAGCTTCTGGTATCATCACTCTTCAATAGTTGTCGATGCCGACAAGAATATCAGGCGTGACTGGGCACTGTAAATTACACGTAGGCAACTCGATACCCTCTCTACGATGAATTCGATGTTTTCTGTGGTTAGCTGTGGCGTATTCTGCTCGATAGTGATAGTTCGTTTTGTAGTCAGCTGAGGCAGTCAGTTCTTAGTTTAGTTTGTCGAGGAAGCTAGACGACTTGCGGGTTTTGTGTTGATAAAGCTAGTTTACGCTCTGACTCTAAAAGTAGAAGGACTGGCAATGTGGCATTAGTGCCATAGATGCGAGCGCTTGCTTTTATGAGCATAAGAACTGAACATTCTGCGCCAATGTTAGTTTCAGATGCTTTTAATGCCTGGTAGAAACGACTCAGAAGTTCGAGCTCTTCGTCTTAGTGTAGTGTTACGTGCTGCTTCAATGAGCGGCGGGGCGAACGTCCCCCGTTTCTTGCTGTGCTCTCATAATCGTGATAGTTGTGTGGGGCTCTGAAGCTGACTCGTGGAGGGGATTGCGCTCTGCGAAAAAAGAAACTTTCTGCTGAGCGTGAGCGGGATCTTTCCCTCCTTGGACTTCAGGACTGATACCTATCTTGAAATGGGCTCCTCGAAGGGTAGCGGTCCCTCGAGGAGCGGTACCGATAGTAGCGGCTGGCTCTGACCTCGCTCGGCCTGGAACGATCACGATTTGTGGGAGAATGGCCTATGTATGACCGATTCTGGCATAGCATGGTGGTTTTCTGCACGTCGTCTGCACTCTGGGTAGGAACAGTTGTCGCGTGAGTGACTACTTCTGAGACAACTGAAACAAATGGATCGATTACGCGCTATGCGCCGACGTGCGTCGGGTGGTATGATACTGTGGTAACGGGAACTGCTGTGGTTTGGGGGAACTGCAAAAACTGCAGAGCTTAAGACGGCTGCTCAGGTCAGGTAACGGCGAGCGTGAGGAGCCATATGTGGAAACACCTGTATTGTTGTCTCTGTGGCAGAGCGTAGTTGAGTCTTCGTATTTTTTCCTGGATACGATGGTGTTGTCCAGGTGGTGCATGACTTGGAATAAATCAAAGTCTGTGCCCGCTTGGAACCCGAGATCGCGCAGTTTTTGCTGTACCTCTAATAGAAACTTTTCCTTAACCAGATCGAGTATAGGGAGCACTGTGCAGAAGTCTTCAAACTTACTTAGGCCTTGTAGAATGCCTGAAATTCGAAAGCATGTGTTTCGCAATTCGGAGGCAGAGGGTCCCGGTGGTAGATGTTGCAGTTGTCGGTGGAGTACGGCGCGTGTTCGGTGGGGGCGGTCGTACCATTTCAGCTAATGCCTGCACAAGCTGATGGTAGTCGCACTCTTCTGGGTCTAACCAGAAAGCAATCTCAACGGTAGGTCGGAATGGCCTAAGTGTTGTATATGGGCAGAATCGCCCAATACAACTCTGCGCAGAGTTAGGGATGACGGAATTGGGCCGTTGGCGGCGTTAGCCCTATGCCAGCAGGCGAAGGGAGGGCTCGTCCAACCCGCTTCCAGATTGGTTTTTTGTCAACGACGCAACCTCCTCTAGTCGTGTGCGAAGAGTGGTAATGACCGCTTCCGTCGAGTTTCATGTCTTCAATGTAGTTGGCGTAGGCTTCGTTGTCGACTTTGGGACTGGATGAGTTGCAGACAAGGGTGAGGAATGCTTGCTGGCTGTCCTTGAACGGCTGCGCGTAATTCTGCCATGTGCCTGTACGGTGTACCTGAGGTGCTCCAGGTGTTCGGTTTCTAGCTGCAGGTCTGAACGATCGAGAAGGTATTGAGGAATCTTACCTCTCGCTAATTCGAGAGTGTTGATGGCCTTCGTAAGGTTGGCCTTGCAAGCGCTAACGGTGGACATTTTTCGTGAAAACTTGGGCAGGACGTAGTGACTGTAACTGTTACCCAAATCTAAAAGAGGCACTATGAATGGGCTGTATTCAGCCGTAGGGCGACTCTGGCCAGGAGCCTCCTACGACAGATGTGCGCGGTTTCTAGGTTACTGGCCAAATAACCTCGTGTAATTGGCTATTGGAATAGAGACTGGGTTGAGGTAGCGCGAGTGTAGCCGGCGTTTGCGTAGGGCACGGTGTAAGGGTGCCAGAAGTTAAGGTTACCAAAGGCCCTCGCGGTACTTGTGACCGAAGACCAAGTTTGGAGATCCTGTGGGGTGCGGGCAGGGTTAAATCCGTTTGCATTCCTCCATGCGACGGCTGCAGTCTCTGCAGAGGGGTTTCCTCCCCATTCCCCTGCATGCGTACGACCTAGCGCCTCAACCCTCCTTGAAGGCTGTTCCCAAAGAGTGCTCGTACCACTAACAAGTGTGAGAGGCATCGGTCGCGAGGGTGGGTGGAGGCGATACCCCAGTCTGGCCTTCCTATCTCCCTACGTAGTCTTCTGTGCGGGAGCTCTGATTCCACCCCACCTTCTGGCACCATCATTCCGTTTTTAATCGTGAAGAGCACGTGAGCTCCCTTATCCAAGCCCAGGAGTGAGTTTGTCTACGACTGGCCTTAGACAAGGGACCCGACCGGTGCACCATGTTGCGCTTCCTGGACCGTCCATGGCATCAGTGCCTACGCCCTCGACAGTCACGAAGGCAGGTTTGACACCGTTGAGGCATAATATGTGCTCTCACACGACTAAGTAGCTTGCAAACGTTTATCTGCTTTTCTCTAATTACATGAACACGTTACCTACGAGTTAATGGGACCTCATTGCTTACGTAGGGACTGCCCTCCTACTGCTTAGTACCCTATGGGGTCATTTGCTCCGGCCACTCTCGGGTGACGGGGAGATGAAGTCCCGGCACCCGTGGCTGTGGCAGCTTCCTCGAGGCGGAGCTGGTCCAGGTTGACATTTGGGAGGACGAGGCGGCGGCAGGCTTCGGAGAGGCGAACGAAAAGGAGGTCGAAGGTACCAGGGCTCCTAACGGCTGCCTTTTATGCGGCACATTGGCGCCCAAATCCGGTCGTTGACCATGGGCTGACGGATCAAGGCACGTCGTGGTGATAAGTCGAGACAGGTTATATTTCAAAAAGCTACACTAGTAAAACCACCTGCATTGCTTGAACAAAACGGAAAATCCGTTTGTTTCTAACAGTGTGTGTGCCGATAGCAGGGTTACTCCTTGTCTATCTTTTGAGTAACAACTTGGGTCATCGTCGAAACTTAACTGTGAGGCTGACCGTCTATTCATCTTCCTTCCGGTGAGAACATGTCTCCGACGCGTAAAATAGCGCAGTACAAGCAATGGAGTCCAATAGGTGTGCACAGAGGCAGACGTTCTTCTTCTTCTTCGACGCTCTTGAAAGTTTTGGCGCGTCTCGTAGCGCGTAGCTACATACCTACAGACACTGATAGCGCACTCTTATCTCTTCCTGATGAGATGGAGGCAGTTCACTACCAGATCTATATCAAGAGTGCATAATCCCAATAAAAGGGCGGAATCACGCTATCCTTCACCGACTGTCGATTGTCGTTGAGCATTGCACGGCGACGTGTCCAGTCGCCGGTGGAGTACAATTCGTTCAGGGCATAACAGTCCCTGGGAACGCACCGCGTGGTAACAACTATTTTACTCACTACCTTTGAAATTCTATATGGGAACCCTTGGTTCACGCTACACCCAACAGGTGATTGCTCTGTCGACGAGTAGCTTAACTTTCCGAAGCACAACGCTATCGGTTCAGGCAATATTACGTTTGTATCGGAAGACTGTAGAAAAGGGTTTAGCAGACACAAGACGTATTGCAGAAAATGCCCTTCACAAAAAGTTTATTAAAAAGATTAGAAGTAATGTCTAAAATCTCCAGTGATTACGAAGTCGTTTTAAACACTGGTCTTTTGCACGCCGCCGACGACAGTTCGAAACTTCTCGACGCTATACAAGATCTGAAAGCAGGGAAATTGAAGCGATGGAGGAATGCTATTTCTTCTCTAAAATAGCTCTTTATAACCTCACCTTCTCCATAAATCCCATGGGAAGGTCGGTCATCTTCTTTATTTCCTCCTCCACATTCGTTCCCCTTGCTTCCGCCATTTGCCACTGAATAGCGTTGAATAGGCATTGTACTACGTTGCTTGTCATTTTCTGTATGCTTACGGTATCAGCCATGACGGCAACAGCAACTCTTTTGGCGACAGGCATCGCACCATAGGGAGCCGAAAATATTGAAATGAGATGACGAGCGCAGTTGCGGAGAGTCTTATTCGTGTCGCTTTTCTGTGAATTGAAAAAGCTCAAGCGTGATTTCAGTAGCATTGTGTTGAAATGTAATCATGTAATCTCTACGTTGAACGGTTGTGACTTTACGCATGGCCAAAATGATGAATGAAGTCGGAGAAGTACTGAGCGCCAGCTTCTGAACATTGTCGGTTTTGCAAGCCTATGATATACTCCCGTCCGCTGCAGCGACTCGGGAGTGCACAGCTATGCGACGGCTCGCGATGCGCGTCGCGAGCCGTCGCCATCACTGAGGCTGACATAGTTCACGCAGTTCTGCAGACGGAGACTTCTGCAGAATTTTAGCGAATCAGCTGATTCAGTGCACTTTTTTACAGGATTCCTTGTTTTCTCGACCGTTTCTTTCATAATTTCGTGTTTTGTTTCCGTTTTATCGCCTTCTGATCCGCGCACCGTTGTAAGATTGTTGTCTCAAGGATATCTCGTCGATATCATGTTTTGCAAGGGGGTTTCCGTCATGCCTGTGCCAACTCATGCATTTCTTTCCTTTCTCTTTCACCCACAGGCACGGAAACCGACGTTTCTGTGCTTGACATGACACGAGAGGATTCTCTTGACATGCCCAGCACAGAATCGTCCCAGTTGAGGCCCAATTTTTGCAAGGTGATGTTTCGCTAGGAGGTTTTCGCCATGCCTGTGCCGACTGATGTGTTTCTTTCGTTTTTCTTTCCACTCACAGGCACGGAAACCGACGTTTCTGTGCTCGACACGGCACGAGAGTGTTCTCGTGAAGTGACCAGCACAGAATCATCCCAGTTGAGGCCCAATTTTTGTAAAGTGATGTATTCCTGGGGGGGGGGGTCGTGTATGCGCTGATTCGCTTTGGCCTAGATACCTATAGCTTATATGTCTGCTTTTTAGAAACAGTGCGATGAGAGTGGCGGTCATGATCATGCTCGAGGTCATCCAGCCTCGTGGTGAATGCGCATAAGTTGGAGAAGTCAATGATTTCAACCCATCCCAACGGCCCTCTTTAGGGCCGCAATTGTGACATATACGAATCTCAAAAGAACTCATGCCGAGAGCAAGAGTGGACCGATAGTAGTGGTCTGAATAAATCTGTGCCTCAATTGAATTGTTCTTTGTTATGATAGTGGAGATAAGGCAGGAAGAAGAAGAAAGGGAAGAGGCACTATGGAAAACTCCTTGGCCGCAGATAACGTGTTAGAGAAGTGTGGATATTGTGGTGAGGATTTATTACGAAGGAGCAAAATTGCTAGATATTTAAAGCGATTGCAAACGCTTGAACATAGACGATGGATGCGACATGCCTACGACTTGTAGCCCTTAATCGCAAGAGTAGTGTAGAGGCGCACTGCTCATAAGTCTTAATTGTTGGATCCAAATTAAAAGCAGTACTCTTGGTTCACGTTGGAAGACATGTAACACTATACGAATATTTTCATTTTTGGTTAATTTACGTTGAGTGAGTCAAACCCGGCTTGGGAAGACATTTTTAGAAGCAATCGTGAGAATTTTATGTGCACATGCACGTCGTAGAGGTTTCAAGGAAAGCATTCTTTGCGTTTTGCTTTCGCAAAAATGTGGGTGATGGTACTGAAAGACAAAGCTGTTCGGCTAATCCTGATCTCAGAAATTTGGCTGGCTGGAGAAGTCACGCATATCCGTTTCAGCCGCTAAATTCCCATGCCACACGACAGACGGCATCAAACCAATTTCCTCGACTTTCTAATTCGCATATGCCGCAATAATAGCTTGAAATTATTCATTTATTATTCAAGCAATCAATTGGATCACAGGTTCGATTCGTGTACTACACATATGTGACGCTGAAGAGGGCGTTGGGTTAGATGAGAAGGCACGAGAGTGCGCTTTTTCCTTGTCACTGGCGATCTTCTTGGCATCGAATACCGGATTGGAACAGCTTCTCCATCACCTCCACTTTAGTACGCTTAGGGAGCGTGGCTCTACAGTGGTAAACATTTCCTCTTGTTTGAAAAGAAATACCGAAGAGAGCGCGGACAAGAAAAATCCCCAGCTCAAAAACATCAATTTAAAGAACTTGGAGCTTATATGGCAGATTTCTGTATTCAAGCGTCATAATAACCCTCTAATGCCCTGTCAAGCACCAAACTGTGGGTCTTCGTGCCTATGTGGAACATGAGAATCAAAAGAAATACTGCAGTCAGCGAAGACGCGAAAAAAACCCCGCTAGAAAAAAAACATGACTTCGAAAAAACCGGCCGTTCAATTGGCACATTTTTGTGCAGGACATGTCAATAGAACCCCACTGTGACTTGTCCTGAACAGAAATGTGTCGGTGCCGGCGAGGAAGTTTAGAGGCGAAAAAATGCGAGGATCGGCACAAAAGTGGGAAAAACGGCCTAGAAAAATATCTCCTCAAAAAATTAGCCGTTCAAGCCGTCGAAAAAACCCAAAATCGGTCTAGCCACGATGAAAACCCTACGAGGGGACAACAGAGACATCACATGACCACCCAACATCACCAGACGTTTCGTTTTGCAGTGGTATGGTCACGAACCAAGGAAGTGTCGAAATAAGTGAGCGGAAGTGCATAGAATAGGGCCCAGCAAGGGGGGCCCTATTCCCCCCGCGACCATTGCAGCCCGTCGCTGCAACGCCGCACGGGAGTATGTTTCACTCCCGCGACGCGGAGATGTAACACCCCTCTGCGACGCATCGCGGGAGCGATGGCGCGTCAACTGACAACCGCGCCCCACTGCGCCGTCCGCCACTGCAGCAAAGGGGCGCCGTTGACAGTTGCCCTGCGCCCGTCGCTGGAGCGACGCGGGAGTATACCGTAGGCCTTATTCATTAGAAAACCTGCTTCAGTGCTATAAAGACCATTAGGAAACTGTGCATGTAGATCAAATCACCACTAGACACTCTGTCCATTAAAAAGGAAAAAGATTATCAACGTGTCACACTAGGCTCCTAAGAAACATATATATATATATATATATATATATATATATATATATATATATATATATATATATATATAAGTGCTCCGACACTAACGGCGTGTCTCGCACTTGCGCGCTTCGCGCGACTTTCTAGCATCACTGTGACCTATGGAAAGTAGTTTTTGTAAAACATAAAATTCAATAGCATCTAGGACTTGGTGCGTACTTTACCGGCATCAAGCCCTTCACCACTTCGGTACCTTCATCGTAAACATTCTTTCCTCACCGGCCAGTAATGTCATTGGTTTGTGCTGCGCAGTACTTCTGTCCCTCAGGTTGTTCCACCGCAATTGTTCTCATGCTCAACAGCTAGCGTTTCAAGTTGTCATTGACATGTCTTCCGAAACCAGGTTCCTCCTCTCGTTTCTTTTAACTGGATCTAATTGCTGGCCCGCCTTTACTGGTCTTCCCTCCCCTCTTTACTCCCCACCCTTCTGGTCCCAACTACTGGCCCACTTCTTTGTTTCCACTATTGACACCTACTGGTTTCTTCTTGCTGGTTTTTCCCTCCTGGCCCTTTCTCCAGGTTCTTCCTTTCCTTCCTGGTCGCTCCCCTGGTCCACCATAGAGGTCCCCCCTACCGCCCTTCTCCACCACCCCCTAAGTGGTCCTCCCATGCTTACGGCACGGTCGGTGACACGTATTCAAAATCAGGATGCTTGCTGCGCGACGCTAGCGGGCCCGTTTTCTGGATCAAGAAGCTCAGAAGCGCGCGCAGTCGCCGCTGTGTTGAAGATGAAGAGGCTATGCATATGGCAGATTCCTTGTTCTCCGTATGAATTCCCCTACGGCTCCCTTCTTGCTGGTTCCCCGCCCTGGTCCCGCCTCCAGGTCCCTTCTTCCAGGTATAGTAGAACCCCTCCACCTCGGAATCCTCCTTACTACTGTCCCTAATTAATTAGCTCTCCCACGCCCACACACTACGACGGCAAGCGAACGCCCATTTCGTGTCATCGATGTCACATCTTCTAAATCCGTACTCTCTTACTGGTAATGGATCCCCTTACTGACCCTCTTGACTGCTACCCCCCCCCCCCCTGATTGTTAACTCCCTACTGGTCCCCCTTAACGCCTAAACCCTTCTTGGTGCCACCTCCTGACCTGCTTCATTGATCCCCCTATCGACCCCCCCATCTCGATGCTTCGTCCAAGTCGCTACCTCCTGGTCGCTGTGATGCGGCGTACCTCACTTAGGTTAGATCATTCGACCGCTCTCGTTGTGGGTGATGCGGCGTACCTCACTTAGGTTAGATCATTCGACCACTCTCGCTGTGGGTGAGGCGGCGTACCTCACTTAGGTTAGATCACTCGACCGCTCTCGTTGTGGAAATGTTGTGGTAATGCGGCGTATCTCACTTAGATTAGATCACTCGACGGACAAACTCTTTTATATATAGGTGGTGATTCAGAGGGAGCAGTGCTGGAAGACCTACGTAAAAGGTGCGGCATCTCCCGGCTAAGGAAATGCAGCGAGAGGTCATCTCGCAGGTCAGCTCAAGCTGTTGTGTTTGTGAAATAGCTTATTTTCAGATTTGTCGCTGTTGTCCAGTAGCCTTGTGAAAAAAAAATAAAAAAAATAAGGATGGACCTTGAGATTTTAATTTTTCACGTAACTGCCACAAACTCACGTCCGCTTTAAGCAGTTCGCGAACAATGGCAACCTGCCAGTACTCGAAGAACTTTGAGAGCAATTCCTGTGGAAAAAGCCAACACAGTGCTCGTCCGACACGAGCGAATGCATCGTACTCAGGCAAGGCAAATTGGCGAAGGTAGAAATACGTCAGAATCTGGAAAATGTAATTACGCAGAGGACAAACACGCCTCTTCTTATAAATTACCGTCTTCATGTCGGAGGCGTGAACGCTCTTCAGAATGCAGCGGTCCTCGTGGGATACCATCAGAAGTTGTTCAGAAGGAAGCGAGGTGTGAGTATGGAACACGACCTAAGTAGTTGAAAGGAAGCATTTGGTAAAGATATTGTGGACAGTACGGTTTGGGGATCAATCCCTATGGGTTCAAGTCTGCGTCACGATGGAGTGCACTTGCTTGAAACAGGAAAAACTTCCAGAAGATGAAGATATCAAAATCTTAAAAAAGTATTCTGGCAATAGCTTTTATTCGTAAAAGTAGTCACGGATTGATTAGGCGTGAACCTCTCTAACCCGTGGAGCACCGTTATTTAATCATTAACATTGCCGTTGTCATTGCTGTGTTACAAAGAGACAGCAAGACTTATCAAGGAAGCTATGGCACAACGAGATTTATGGTTCGATGTAGTCAATCTTGTTAAAGCGGCAACATCGGCAGGAAGGGGACATAGTAAGGTGGTGTCGAAAGTCGAGCCTTATCTCACCAAGCGAAAATAAATTTTAGACTAGCTCGATACTACAATACACTTACCATCCGGCGCTACTAATCACAGCGTATACTATGTTTAAAACGTTATAAAATCATGGCTTAAAGCGTAAAGGTTAAGCTGTAGGAAGAGGAAGGCGGCCTTTCTTAGTGCCAAAAAGAGTGTGCCATGCCTAATACTAAGTCGTTGCAATTTTTACTCGATTGGTAGAATTTCTGCTTGCATGGAGTTGGACACCTGTTAATGATGCAATAAGAACAACTGAAAAGTACATCCTCACTTTGATGGTTTGTGTAAGTGGCAGTTACACTATCAAACAAATAAAAGTTGCGGAGAACTTTTATTTGATCTGATCTTTCAGTGCGTTTGCTTCTTTGCTGTGCTTCAAAACAAGTTTTAATTAATTGTTCTCAAAAAAGTTTTACAAAATTACTACACTTATTTGGGTAAATAAACTAAGCAGTTTCAATGAATGTGCCTAGTTTTGTAAAATTTCCAGTTTTAGTTTGACGGCTTTTAGACAATCTGCACCCTCGAGGCCGATGCCTCCTGATACAGATAGTAACTTCCTACTAGAGGTAGAAGCACCCTTCTATCTCAGTCATGTCTACGTCGCCCCGACCGGGAGGTGGTCAGCCAGCAGCCATCCCACCTCACCCATCTTTCCCTCTCACTATAGTATGGTATATCATAATAAATATGCCTACTGAGCACTGTGCCCTAGAGCATAGGAATAGAACTTCGTAGGATTCAGCAAGTAGGATGTAATCAACCTTTAACTTGATAATTTTTCCTTGAATAACATGTTTAACCGTCTTTTTGAGTCTGTGGTGTAACTTCCCTGGACGACATTTTTGTGTAAATTATGTATATAAATTGTGCTGTCACTTTCAAACAAACAATATCTCAAAAATGTTTGTACTAGAGAGAACGACTTTGTTTTGCTTTCTCGCAGTTGTCCTTTCCGCAAGTTATCTTGAAACAACTTTCTCTCAATCATTTGCATCCCCGTAGATCGACATATTATCCGACGCATAGCAACTTCGGAGGGGGGGGGGGAGGACACCATGAATATCAGCTCTGGCTTTACGACGTTCAGTGCTGCACGGCGATCACAGCAATGATTTGTTCTACTTCAATGGTGAACTGAGCTAGGCCACTTCCCATGTACTTAGGTATTCATATGTCTTCTTACCAAGGCTATAACCGCCTAACCGTTGTCTAGGTGAATTAAAATTCGAGCAAAGTTATACTAGAATTTTCCCTGAATGAAAAAAATATTCCAATCCTTCTGGAAAGTCTCTAGTTTAATGTTAAAAAACTCATTTCAATTTGTAAGAGTTCGCTTTGACTTCAATAAAGGTCTTAGGCAAGCTTGGAAGACTGTCCATTTTCTTTTGAAAAGTGTGCTTGATACGTGAAGTGAAAAGTAAGCATACGTGAAGTGTCGGGCTTGCATCTTCGAGAACTTTCCTGTGTACAAAGAACTCTCGTGGAGAACCATCAGCCACAGTTATCACCCAATCATATCCTGGCGGCCTTTCTCCAGCGAGAATTTTCGTCAAAATTTTTTCCGCTGCAGGGGTTGTGGCCGGTTGCTCTCTGAAATTACCTGGCTCGAGCTCTAGTAAAAAAAGAACAACGGCAGTACGGTAAACCTACAGTTTAAGGTCAATGAGGTCATCGAGTTGGAAGTACGGCAGCGGAATAGTTAGCCGTACTCTCATAGTTAGCGTTGGCAGCTGTTCTATGATTGAGTTTAGAAGGCTGAGTGGGAGCAACGACTCCGCAACGAAGGCATCTTTCCTTCGTTCTAGTGGAACTGCAAATTTAGGAGTTACCCTTCCTAAATTCCAGCAACACTAGAAAACTTCTCATCGCATAAGCACAAACCTGAAACTTCCGTCTTCCCCAGCAGCGATAGAGAAATATTCCGAATTTCTGGAGCGTGCTGGTTGGGTGGGCAGTTGTTTCCCACCCCTTAATTATTTGTTTATTGAATAATAGGCTTTTCGAGACCAACGGATATGTTTGTAACTCCATGAGCCCCACCTCCTTTCACAACGCTGGGCTTCTTAGAAAATGAAGGCCCAATCGATATCATTTCAAACAGGCACAACAGTTCTAAAACGTTATGTTTACTCCAACCTTTCCATAAGAGGATCTTTATAGGGTGTCCCTTACCGCCATTTTCCTCTCTAACCGCCGTAAGCCCGTATGCATAGCACCATAAAACGTTGCCGTGGTAAACGGCCATCGGGTTGGAATGAATCGTGTTCCCTATACCTTTCATCTCCTAAAAACCTTCAGTCAGAGGTTGCTGTGCCGACCCCAATCCGTTCTGTTTGTTCGTTGCACATTATGTAATAGTCACTGGGCAGCCTTTATGCCCAGTACCAAAGTTCGAGCTGGATAGTTGGAAGACTCTGTTTCCGACTTAACGCGCATTGCGCCAAGGGAGCTACAGAAATTAGGCGAAATTTCTGTTCTTTTGCGCCTTTCCGCATAAAGACCAAAAATGCGGCCGATATGCTGCCCTACCGTAGGCTGTATACTGGAAATAATCACGCTTCTGAGGATTGTATCTACCCGAATCAGCACTGCGAAATGCCAAGTTTAATAAATAACCAGGTGCAATGGGGGGGGGGGAGGGGGTCCACCTTATGACAGATCGTGCGTTTTGGCCCTCGTCCTCTTGGCTGTCTACCCCAATCTTCTGGACTTTTTCAAAAGGCTGCCCTACGTTCTACATTTTGTTGCATGTGGTTCCAACTCAACTAACATTTAAATGTGTGTTTAACGTGGAACCCACCTATTGGGATTGCACCAACAATCAAGTACTCACACATTACGGTGTGGCACTTCTTGTGCAATTTTAGTTGGATAGAGCAGCATCTTGGCGGTGTCATAGGAGATGAAGGTGCTCATTGCATTCTTCAATCGAACGCTTGTTTCATAGAAAACAAATGAGTGCAATCCTAGTTGTTGGTGGCTGCTCTTACAAGGGAAGGGTTTGAAGCGTGGGAGCGAGTGGTATAGGGAGAATGTTTATTTTTGCGAAGCCGTTAAAGCCAAGGAGTAGGGGGACCTTAAAGTTACAATGGAATACGGCGCATCGCGAGTTTGGGGGTCCTGTACGCCCGCGATGCCTCTGCCAGCAAGCTGCTCGGAACGCAGTGGATAGTGACGTTGCTTCATGCGATTAAAGTCGTGGGTTCGTTTCTTCTGCGTTGCTGCATTTTTGCGTTGCAACTGATTGGTTGAGATTTGAAAGGTTCTGACGCCTGTACCAATTTAACGAGTTTTTTGCCTAATTTTCCAGCTGCATGCTGTGGTATTCAACATGATGACAATAGGTTGTCTCACAAGTCCCCGCCGTTTTATTCAACGATTCGTTGCGGATTTCGTCCGTGATCTCTTGCATAGCGCTATACAGCATTCCAAAGAGAATAATTTGCTCTATCACAGCATGTGAAAAGTGAAAAGTGGCCATCGCCGACAGTTGCTTCTCTCCGCTTAGGTTTCAAATTTTTGCGCAGCTTTTCGTAGCATTTGGAAGACGATGTTCTGTTCTACAAGAATTCGTGTTGGTCCTATTTGCTCATTTGTCGTACGAAGGAGAAGAATTATTTTTACCGTCAGCTCCCGTTCTGTGGTGGGATGATTTTGTTTCGTGTTATATGTCGTTCGGAAGAGAACGTCTTGCTCTATAAGAATTCGTCTTGTGTTTATTATTTATTATATTTTTCATCGCTAGTTACAATTCTGTGAAAAAATCGTTGAATATGTTCGCGTGATGAATGATGACGGGTAAGCAGGCCAGCAGACATCATTCGTCGCACGGACATATTCGCCGATTTTAGCACAGGCTTGTAACTGGCGTGAAAAATGGTGTTTGTGTGTCAACATGAAGCACCGTCCCTGTGACAGCCTTAGCAGCACTAGAACCCTGGTTTTTTTCGTCGCGATATCGTAAGGGTGCGACTACCCCCAACTAGGATTGAACCTCCTTTTCTCATTTGGAAAGTGTTTTGGTTAATTACCAGGACTTAAAAAGGAATTTTAAACAGAATTGGTTGAGCTAAAACTTGTATCGATCGTTTATTTTATGCCTCTAGTCGCAAAGGGATGAATGCACTAGACTCAACAAACCCGCAGTCCATCTTTGTGTACTTGGAAATTGAATTCAAACTGCAACAGCGAACTATTCGGGTCAACATCGTCGAACGAACGCCCGTCTTGGTAGTAGTTTTCGTATGCTTAATAGTATACCTTTTCCAAGAGTTTCCAGGAGGCTGCAATGAAAAAAAAATCAATTCAACTTACCCTTCTCCTCATGCACTAGAACTTTCTTCCCATTCGTAAGGCGTATCTCAATCGGATGATGCGCTCCATCCTGGAGCGATAAGAATGACATTTACACTGCTAACGTAACACTGCTGCGCATATCCTACCTCGCATTTCTTGGTGAAGTCGATAATCTCCAATCCATCAACCGTCGGGGCATCCATTTTGACGAGACTGCCTTCCAACTGAACTGCAATGGTAGAATGAACCACCACAGCATTCCATCTGAAACGGATTTGGATAAGGTCACTATCCAATATCGTCTTGGTTTAGAAACAACGATTACGCTTCTTTATTTTTCAGAACTAAGCTGCTTTATAAAAACTAAAATGAAACAGGAGTAACATCTAAAAATAAAGAAATGACACCATCTTCAGTATACCTCCCCTCTTGCTGATATTTATTTATGTACGATTATATATATATATGTATTTATTTATTTTATTTTATTTATAGTACGTCGATATTCACGCAGACAGAACCAGTTATCCGAAAAGACAATAAAAGATAAACACAACGAGAAGAACAAAACATGCATGCGTGATAGATGATTACAAATACACCACCCTAATGAATCATCCCTTGATGTACC
>OX375866.1:31346019-31483614 GCA_947359475.1 Heligmosomoides polygyrus bakeri | reverse complement strand
AGCAGAGTAGGATAGCTGTCCTTTGCCGCTACTTTGCACCTCTTGTGGAAGTTCGTTGCTTACATTTCGTAGAAGGATGGCGTGAATCACTATTGATGTGCTACTTCCGCCTACGCCTTCTTTAGAGCAGCGCAACTGGAGCACTCTTTGTGCTATTAGAGCTGTTCGATCACTCGTTGAGCTCATCTCGCCATGCAGTCTATAGAAAAGGCGCGATAATAGCTAGAAACGTTCTGTTCCGCACTGAGTATTAGGATTCGTAGCAACTACAAGCCCCTTCACCAGACAAACTTCAAGACTAGAAGCAGGACATGCAATTTCCTTCTGTAACAATGAGCATTTGGTGACTTCAGCGGGTGACAGAAGCCATCACTGCTAGGCCTGCGTCGAAACGCCATCCTCCCACCAAGCACCTGCTGCTTAGTAATTACTAATGCTAACGCGTTTTCGTCGTTGAAAGTCTTCGACTCACTGAGAAGTTCCTTCAGCGATGGGTGACATTCTCCGGTGACGTTCACATATGGTTCAATTAAGAGTCGCCTACACTTCTCCATGTTTTATACCCCCTTCTGATTTTAACTCCTTCTAAAGTATTCGGCTTAGGGGTAGGGGGTGCAGATCTTGACTGACATTTCCTCTGATAGTATAATATTTATTTGGTTCCCATTTAGCTCGACAGTGTAAGTATGAGTGTTTTACTTTTTCTTCTTCATATAGGTTACTTCTAAACACGCAAACATGTGCCATCGAGTGTCATTAGGTCCCTCAGTTTCCTTGCTCGCTTAGCAAACCTTAGCAGTCCTAGTTATCCAAAATTCGCCGCTGTTGGTCATCACCTTTTGAAATCAAAAGTGCGATCTTTAACTCAAGAAAGAGCGCTTTTGAGATAAGCATACCCCAAGTAGCAGGACGCTTGAGTAAGTCTGTCAAAACGAAGAACTCAATCCAAGTCTGCTCAATCCACGTCCACGAGCAAGCGATACCAGGCTGCATGGGGACTCTGAAATTAGTTGTGGATAAAGAAACTAATCTTCTAATGCTGATTCTGAATATATGCTCCGTACCCGCAACGGATTTCGACGAAATAAAGGTGCGACCATTTTCATTTTGCCTTGTGCCTTCCAACCTTGAACGGAAGTAGAGCGCAGCCAATGCAAATAGAAAGCGGTCAGTACCTCCGTTCCCCGATGTTCGTCGCAGATACGGAACACGTATTCAGGATCACAGTCGCAGTGACAGTGCCACTGCAACCTAGCATTCTTCCTAAGTTAGTGCAGTGATGCTTGCGTACCACTTTGCCGTGGTGGAAGATCTCACTGCTTGCGGCCGTTACGATATTTGTTTCTATGAAGTCAAGTGTTCAATTTTGTTCGTCCAATATGACTGTCGATTCTTCTGAAAAGGGCATAAATTGCAATCGCATTACAATGAATAATCGAACGCCTCTATAGCCACTGCCAGTTCACAATAGCGCAACAACCAAACAGAAAAAAGCAGATATGCTGAAGCTAAGCTCGTTTCCGCATTGCAGATTCCTTTGGGAGAGTTTTGTGGAAAAATGTTAAGATGTACCTCTACCTCTAGCCGTGGCGCCCACATTCCCGCTCTCGCTACCTGCTCTATCCACTCGAGGCATTGACTCCACCTGCCCGACATTCCTATCTCCCCTACTCTCTTGGTAGGCAGCAGCCCTTTGCCTCCATGCGGTCCCACTGTTCCTCCTGTGATGCGTCCCTATCATCCGTCTCGACTGCTCTATGCTCAAAGCTAAATGCTTTACCTCCTCATATACTCTCCTTGGGTCCACTCTATGTACAGCTGCCACCAATTGACAATGCTCTGGCCAACTACACAAGTTGTCAAGCAGAATCTAAGCGTATTCTAAAGAGCGGTCCTCCACCGTACAGCCAGGGTTGGCTTCCCTTCCCAACTTTTCTAACACATTGCAAAAAGAAGCCACATCTTGGTTGGGGCGCATTGTTAAATTCCTCAACTCGGTCATAACCCTCAACCTCCTAGCTGTCGAATCCTCGGCCAGTAGTTTTGACATTTCCTCCACCACTGCTTGGAATCCTCTATCTTTAATCCCTCTAGGCAGTGCCTCGAAGACATTTTTCGCTCTTCCCTCTAGGTGGTCGTCGACTAGGATATCCAATAGGGTATCTTCACAACTTATCACATTCTCGTATTTTCTTCTAAACCGCCTTATGAACTCGCTAAAATTCTCACTCCTCTCACCCTTGAATACACCCGGGCTCACACACGCCATCGACCTCAAATATGTAACAAGCGTACCAGCTTCCTACAGTCCTGTTCCCATCATTGGTGGTGTCGCCATACGTTTCCTCGAGCGTTCGGCAAATGACACTCCAGTCGTACAATCCTTCTCCTGCAATGAGAATTCTTGTCGTTGATTCATACGCGCCGCTGAGGCACTGAACTCCTTACCTTCTTAGTCTGCTTCCGCTCTCCGTGCCGTTTCTTGCAATTTCCGCACGTTCACGGCCAGCTGGAACACATTCGTATTCAACATCTCACATATCTCAGCTAGTATCTCCCCATCTCTCTCCATCGTCCTCACGTAACTCCTCCATTCTTCCACCGTCTCAATTCCCCGCTGCTCTAACGCACATCTAATTTCCTTCACCAAATCTACTGATAAATTTACAGTCTTCTCTATCTCTGCCAGCCTAACCTTTATCATCTGCACCTTCCCTGCTATCTCCCTTTCCACCTCTGCCCTCTTCTCTTTTGCCATACGGGATTCACTAAGAATGTCCCCTACCTTCATTTTCATGCTGTACAGGGCTCTCATTAACTGCCCTCGCTCCTCTCTTCCCTTCTCTCGTTCTCTTTCACTAACCTATGCCTCTCCTTCGAAATCCATCGAGTTCTCATCACTGCTTCCTGTCGCCCTTCCTCTGCGGAAACCACTCGCATTCTCGTCGCTTATCTCCGTCCTAGTTGCCGGTATTCTGAAATCACTACAGTTAGGTTGTCCTTCTTCCACAACACTAACGCGACCGATTCACGACGGTCTGCCACTAAGGCTCAACACGCACGCGTCCTTACTCTGCGACACGATACTGCTCCCTGTCACCCTTACTCTGCGGTGACACTATCAAAATCAGAGGCACACAGCCACCAGCCAGCACAAACAAGACGACGTTCCAAGAGAATATCCACTGTTAGTGCACGTTAGAGAGTCGGCAGCTTCGGTTTGGTTCGGCCCCCATGTACACGCCGAACGCCTAGTAATGGAGATAGCAACCGACCGACGGCCCAACAGTATCACAGAGAGTCGGGTAAAACACAAAGTTTATCTCACAAACAGACACGATAAACAGGAAAACACAAAGCCACCAGTCGGTGGAACAGAACAGAAGAAGTGAAGTATATTGAAATTGGGCCCACGGGCCGGGATCGCGAATTGGCGCCAAGACGGAGGGAGCGGATGGCGGGCTGGATTGGAGCAGATTTGCTAGATTTACCTAAAAAGATCGTCACATCGCAATTTGAGCACCTTTTCTCTCTAGTCCACATTTCATTTCCCTACACTGCTCTCCGCTTTAGCGGTGGGCAGCCACCATCTGCTCCCGACAGGGAAGGTCGTCATTGACTTCTACCTTCAAATGGCTATAGCTTCGTACGTACCATGTCAATTAAGGTGATGCCAATAGAACCTGATAGTAGCAATCTTTAAGTTGTGAACAACTCGACCGTTGGAGCTTATGAACTGTTTCAAGGCAGTTTTGCACCACCCTTGTACACGGTGTAAAGATTTATTGCTTCGGTTGTTCCATGAGAGAAAGACAGAAGAAATTAATCACACTTCGCTCGTTGGGGCTTTCATACAACGATGAATAGACAAATGGTCTAACGGTATAAGATGATAATCTTTGAAAGTTTGCCAAAAATGCAAGAAAACGTTGTGAATGCGACTTGTATGGAGATTCCTTATAATCGAAAACGCATCTCATCTCCAAATCCTACAACCTTTGCAAATGAATTTAGCGGCGTGTCGTTTGAAGTTGCCGCTCGAAAGTGGTGCAGCTTTTTATTCATCAAAGCAGGGCATATTTTAGGCAGATCTCCGTGCTTTGTTCTTAGATTTTCATGGAATGGCAAACGTTTAAATGTTACCTAGAAAATTCGCGATGGTTGGAAAAAAACTATTTCCTTCTTAAGTGCTTCGCAAACGATTTCCTACTAATGTTATTTCGATCGTTATGATAAATTTAATAGATTTCTATTTTAAAGAGTTGAGACAATAAGCTATAAATAGATACATAAAGAGATAATAATTTCTATTTTAAGAGATGTTCGTTCTTGCCCACTAACAATAAAAAGAATTCAGAAGAGAGTTGTTGCCGCACCCATTTGTCGAGCCCCCAGGTCCTGACGTTTAGAGTAAGTGAGCTGCTCTTTTTATACTGAGCATGGTGGCGTCTCGGAAAGCTTGCTGTTACCTCAATCCTAAGCTAAATTAAGGATGCACCGCTTAGGCTTCGCTTTTACCTATTCCTCTGAACAGTCCTGAATTCTGAGCAAGGTCTTCCGCATTTTGAGATTATCTACCTCCGTTTGAAAGCGCCTCATGCCAGTTCATCATCGCTACTTTTTTTAGCTTCCTAAAATAGCAGCCCCTAAACTTTGATCAAGTTGCTATTTCGCGTTTCCGAGATTCAACCCATAAAACTCTATAACATGAAAATAGGTTTTTCTGCTTTCACTGAAGGTGGTTCATATTCCACAGTTTTTTGGGGTTACCTTATACGTCCCCTATACATTCAAACTGTAAGTTTTTCTCTACGTAGTGGTATCACAATTTTCTGTGGAGTCGTGGAGGAAAAATCAGTGGAAGCATTCAAGCCACTAAAGCTGCGAGAGCTTTTCCTACACTAATACAATAAACACTGACATATAATTCCGCGATTGGCGTGATGGAAGCCACGAAAGGCCTTCGGTTTGTATATCTTGGTATGCCTACAGAAAATTCAAGATTAGGGTTGACGCCTGAATGAGCAGCAGAACCCATGGGTGGCTTAATGTGGTATGTGTTTTTGCAAGTCGGGAAGCGGTGCTGAAAATAAGGTCGACCCCATGGTTTTATCGTGGTGTCGAAATGCCTGCTAAATCTGCACATAGCCTCATCTCGATGCTATGGAATCACTACAAGGACGTTGTTTTAACCACTGTATATCCGGTATGTTAAAGTCACCCAAGGTATCACATTGTCGTTTGCTGAAACAAAGGTCACTTGACACTTTTACAAGTTAAATAGTACTGCACAGGAGTGCCCTATAAACAGCAGCAAACCTTAACGTTGCAAAGTTCGGCTCAAAATCCTTCCGACACTGAATTTTTGAAATCCTTTTGCCACTGACTCCGGCGAATTTGCTCCAAACACTATACCAACCACTTCTTTCATTCTGTAGCAGCTTCAGTAAGAACAGTAATCACACAAACCAACCAGATTCACCAGAGATTTGATGCAGTCATTTAACTGTTTATCATTCTGTAATATCAATTGTGTCACATGTTGCTACAGGAGGTTTTGTTGTGATCAAATCTCTTGCGCCAGGCGGGACTTGAACCGTGCCTTCTGCTTTCCGGGCAACGATGCTACGCCGTACATCGCCGGCTGCTGTTTGATGGCGCGTAACATCCGCGATATCGAGGCCTGTCGGCACCCAATTATGTCACACCCTAAATTTCTGATTGTAAGCTTTAGCAGCAAAATATTTTCTGAACGAATCGTCGTATGCTGCACTTAGGACAGTTCACCAAGGATCACGATTTCTGAGGAGACCTTGTTAGTTTACCGCTGACACCCTGGAACGGCTAGGCTGGTTCTAAGCGTTATAGCAAAACCATCCTATGATATCATAGTGCCGGTTATACCACGATATCCACATGCTTTAGCAGACGGCCTTATGTGAATGCCTTTGGAAAGAGGTGCCAGCCTCAAAGCTCTTCTTCCGACCAGAGATTGTCTTAATGTGTCAGGCAGAAAGACTGTTGATGCCTTCAGAGAATACCACAAAAGAGCCTGCTAGAGCATCTTCACATTAACCCTTTCACGACAATGTCCGACGATGTCGTCGGACGCCGTCATAAAAATGTTCATGGAAAGTTATCAAACATTTAATAGTACAATAATAATCACTGACTCCACGATTATGTCAAGATGGTCCATGAGAAACTTTATTGGTTACTGTTTTACTCATATTTAACAAGTAAACAAATAAAATAATAGGAACAATCGGTGAGGTGGAAAAATACGCGCTCACACGCAGCAGTCATGTGAAAATAATAAAAAATGATTAACTTGGACGCTGCCACTACACTGATGCTTCCTTTCGCAGCGGCCTTAGCTTTCTTCCTGGTTTAGGCAGTCTCCTCTTAAGCTCGCTTTGTCTACGCCGCCCTGTTGGAATGATTCGTAGTGTAATGTTGCAAAATAAAATCGACATTCTGTTGAAATTTGCTTGATTTGCTAGAATTCCTTTTTAGATGTTTTCACAAGTGATCGTTTACTTGCGAAACTGTCGCAGGCTATGAAACATCATAATTTATTTCGTTGAAATAGATAATATAAAGGTAGTGCTGTTGTTTGCGAAGCTTTCGGAGGCCTACAAAGTCATGTCGAGGTCTGAAATTCAGAGTGTCGTCGGGTCCATCGAAGCAGGGAGGGGGCAACCGTGAAGTGGCAATTGTGTGCGCCATCCAATATCGCACTACATCCACTGAATTTAATTACAAGCCCTCGCATCATGGGACGGCATTTGTAGCTCTCTTTAAAAAACTCAGAATGACGCAAATCACGTCATGCCCCTTCCGACTGAGACCGATCTGTGTTGTGTTTCAACAGGTTGGTTCTAGGGTGTTCGCTTGTTTGAGAATGTGTATCAGCCATCGCTGAAGCAGCAGAGCCGCAAAACTAGAGGCATTATCCCTTATATCTGATTTTAATGTGTTATTGTTATCTTGCCGCATGTGATTATGATCCGCGCCTTGTAATAAATAAATAAAAATACTGGACTGGATGTAACAGACGATTTTTGCAGCACAGCGAAGGATTATATTATTCCTACCATAAACAATTAGGCAATATCTAAAAGTTATCTAGACGGATAATCAATTTGTTCATCGCTACGATCCACTGCAAGGGCTTCAGATCCCGATTACCGCTATCTGTTCTTCTTCAGGGTTGCCAGTTCGAAGGGGGCGCCATGAACAGTTTTGGTCGGATAATTAATGTGGACCCTCAAGTTGTTCCAAAAAGCGTAACCGATGTTTAAAAGTCCGTAAGAATGCTTACTGGAAAGCAGTTAGAAACATTTAGGTAGCATACCAAAATGTTTCCAGCTGCTTCAGGTGGTCAGATGAAGGCAATATATAGTATAAATTTTTCACAGACCGAGCTCGAACAGAATTTCAAAAGTTTTCGAAGAAAAACATTTTACCAAAATCGGTAAGGCAATACAAAAGACTTATTGACAGGTATCTCCAGGATGTTCCTTAATAGTTCGCTCCCAACCGTTGTGCCACTGTCTGTCGCTTGTACCTAACAGTATATTTTTATTTGCTCTGTTCTGGTTCTTAATGTGCATTTTCTGTTTGTTCTATTTTTCGCGTGGATATCCACGCATAAATAAATAAATAAATAAGCATAAACATAAAAGACAAAGTGCGACAATATTCAGTCTCGTTTGGGATGCGGCACGCATTCTATGAAGTTCTGCGGGATGTCCTGGAGGCATCATTCATTAATGCCTATTTGGACTATACATACAATGAATTGCGATGGGCAGCACATGGGCAAGTCGGTGTTTTATCCTTTCGAGACCATTCTGATACAAATTCATCGCCTCCGTAGTGAGAGAAGGCTTGGTTTAGCCTAAGCCAGAAATCCGAACCAGGAATTTGGAATCGGTGTCAGCGAGAGCCGGCCCTTCATTTGCCTACGCCATCGTGCGCCTTAAGGGGTAGATATGAACGCGCAAAATTAGGTATTTTGTGACGTGAAAGAGATCGAGGCGTACAACCAACATTTCCTTACCAGTCTTCTGCTGCGAAGTCGTAGCTTTCAAACATAGCTCACAGTTTTCGGTACTACCCCGATATTATCGACTTTTGTGCGAAAATTCTCGCCTTACTGGGGAACAACACAAACATCTTATCTGCTGTATATCCTCACGAAAGGTAAGCAGCATTTAATGACCAATCGTTAGCGATTTATCCTGCGGATTTCTAGGGCGAAGCCTCGGCCACTCTGGTGGTTTCAGTCCAAATAAGCACCATTCCTATCATCACACTTTTTCGCGATGTTAGCTGATTAATTCCATCAGCGAAAAAACTGGGTAGTCGAGAAGCGAAAAATTCTGGAAAGGCTTTTTTGCGTGTTCCCGATTTGCGAAGGTTCTACCAGCAAGGAAGGTCTGGAGGTGCTTAAAAAGTCAGTTGGCGCAAGGTCTGGTGTTACGGCGGGTGGAGCAGAACTTCAATTCCTAGTTCTTTTAATTTTCGCATGATGATTTGCGAAACGTGTGGGCGGCCAAGTGCCGGGCCCTGGATAGAGCGCAGGAGCGGCAGTTACACGCATCGGAAATGAGGATGCTAAGGTGAGCATGTGGATCGACCCGTCGGGACAGAGTGTGAAACGAGGATGTTAGGGCAATGATGAAGACAGCTCCGATCCAGCTGAATATAAAAGAGCAGCGCCTTAGGTGGTACACACATCCTCAGAAGATCAGAGGATCACCCCATAAGGTTGGCCTTATAATTCGAGGCACCCGGGAAGTGTCCGAGAGGAGCCCCAAGAAAAAGGTATTCGCTACTACATTGCCAAAGGTAGCGACGAGTTGTCCGCAAGAAACTGGACGAGTCTGCCTATAGTATTCAGGCGACCGTTACGGGACCACGCGACAGCCCACGTCGTCCAAATCAACATTGGCGCTATTGGCCGTCATCATTCCTCCAAACTTGTCCTCCGCGTTTTTGTGTTTCCCAACTCTTTTCTTCAAACTTTTCTTCTACAACGACCCCCTACTCCTTGGTGCCTTTTTTTCTAGGCAAAAAATAAACACATTTTTATGCTAGCTGAGGGATGGGGATTCTCCCTATATGACTCGCCCTTCCCGTTCAGACATATGCTTCAGACACTTCTCTTGTGAGTCGACGCAAGATAAGTGTGGGCAAACGCAGACCTCCGCTCGCCACTGCTTCCTTTGATCGCCGTCGCCGTCCTGCGGCCAGTCATGTGAATAGCAAGTGAATCGGGTTATGGCTGTACAATGAAGTTTTAGCCTTCGGTATACTACGGGTGCCCCTTCATTTATTTTATTTATTTTATTTTATTTTATTTTATCGATACACAATAAGTGCGCTCAAGCCAAGAAAAAGAACACATCAATTTCACTCAAACTCAACAAACTCAACACAATAAACTCAACACTGGTGAAACAAATAAGGATATGATATCAATATGCACCCAACTGATATAGTGTTTTGCAGCGATTCAGATGCCTAAATATGAGGAGCTGTAGAAAGGAATCAAAGATCTAAAGAGATTGAAAAATGTGAATTTAAATGAATAGGAATTAGAAGGCAGATAATTTCATTAAGATATTGTCGCAGAGGTCGGCTTGACGCTCAGTAAAGCTATGGTGTGATTCCGATGAAGTGGAGAAATCACTCTCGAGCAGCTTAGTCAAACAGAAGCACCTAGGAGTCCGGTCTTAGTCCGGTCATACCTAGGCCTTCATTACGCTTCCATTCGATGCTGCTTCCATAGGACTGAGCCAATCAAATCGAACTTGCAGACGTAAATTGAGTCAATGTAAAGCATGCCTCTACGCACTATGTATGTGTATATATTATACAAAGAATATATAAAACGAGAGAAAAATCCATGGCGGGCTCCTCTGTACCTAAGCTCTGAATAGCCTATAAGTTCAGTCATGAAATCGATTAAATGGAAGCAGGCATATTGATACACTAAGTGCGAACAACACAGCATACATTGGGTCTCAAGTCTTACCAGGATACTATCTCAACGGTAGGTCGGAACGGCGCAAGTGTTGAATATGGGCAGAACCGCCTCTCTCTGGGTAGTAACAAACTGCAGGTATCTCGACCCCAATGCAACTCTGCGCAGAGTTAGGGGCGACAGAATCGCGGGTTGGCGCCCTGTTGATTCACGTGCTCCACAGCTCACGGGCGCGCGCGGGATGAGGGCTCGTATCGCGGCCAAGCGCAGGGCTCAGGTGGCGTAGTAGGGAAGAGCTCGGGCTCGTAAACGCGGGGTCGGGGGTTTGGATCCTGCAGACTGCGTTCGTTTTGCACTTTTGCAAAATCCATGGTTATCATATACGCGATCCACCTAGGGGTATTATAGTGTGTTATAGAGCATGTTTACATATAACATATGCTTCAAACTACAGATTAGCTAGAATGTTCACTTCTGTGTGTCACTTATTTTAAGCCTATTTTGTGTGAAGCTATAGTTATGTAACGATAGATATTTGGTGGCACTAGTAAAAAGTTTTCTACTCCACCGACAAGACTTCGGTCAAAAAATTTTTTCGCTGAGTCGGAGACCACCCATAGCTTTAACAAGGGTGATCCAGGCAGAGTCATCGATTTCGCTGAAACTTCGTTTAGGGGGGTTATTTGGGGTGCTGATCACGAATCTGACATCCGTTTTTCACGATTCGGCTGAATAATATAGATCCAGGAAGGCACAGGATTACATTCCTAAAGTTTCTGCCGATGACGGCAGGTAGAGAGACAGAATCGTGAAAAACGGATGTCAGATTCGTGATCAGCACCCCAAATAACCCCCCTAAAAGAAGTTTCAGCGAAATCGATGACTCTGCCTGGATCACCCTTGTTAAAGCTATGGGTGGTCTCCGACTCAGCGAAAAAATTTTTTGACCGAAGTCTTGTCGGTGGAGTAGAAAACTTTTACTAGTGCCACCAAATATCTATCGTTACATAACTATAGCTTCACACAAAATGGGCTTAAAATAAGTGACACACAGAAGTGAAAATTCTAGCTAATCTGTAGTTTGAAGCATATGTTATATGTAAACATGCTCTATAACACACTATAATACCCCTTGGTGGATTGCCTATATGATAAACATGGATTTTGCAAAAGTGCAAAACGAACGCAGTACGCAGGATCCAAACCCCGACCCCTTGCTCACGAGCCCGAGCTCTTCCCTACTACGCCACCTATGCGCTGCGCCGACCCTCGATAGCAGCCCTCATCCCGCGCGCGCCCGTCAGCTGTGGAGCACGTGAATCAACAGGGCGCCAACCCGCGACTTCCGTCGCCCCTAACTCTGCGCAGAGTTGTATTGGGGTCGAGATACCTGCAGTTTGTTACTACCCAGAGAGAGGCGGTTCTGCCCATATACAACACTTGCGCCGTTCCGACCTACCGTTGAGATAGTATCCTGGTTAGTCCCGTATCATTAGTATCATTCTGCACTATGCAACTGGTATCGACGATCAGGGACCCTTGCACAATTCAACGAGCGGCACTGCAACGAGCGAATGTGGTAACTCTGCTTGAAAACTGGACCCGACCGTTTAGACTTCTTGGAGCTGCAGATCTAAAAGGAGATGCTTAACTTGCCTTAGTTTTTTCTTAAAGACAGGGAAACTTGTTGACTCCAAAACACTGCTTGGTAGCATTTGAAGCCAACGAGCTCCCCTGTAAAACAAGGAGTTATGTACCTGTGTCCGGCGGTTTCTGCTTACTGGGGCAAGTTGCAAAGAAAGTTTACCTGTACGCCCATTACATGGCCTGAAAGTCCAGTATTTCGAGGGTTTTATTCTAAATTTTCCATTAAGGACTTTATAGCAAAAGCTAATGTCATTGACAGTGCGCCTATAAAAGAGGCTGTTCAGATTGAAATATTTCAGTCTTTCACTATAACTTGGCATTCGATGTGCAATTATTGGCGCGCATTTCATGTGCCACCTCAGGGGTGAACATTACTATGTGATGGCTAACGGCACAAACGGTCACGCAGTACGCGACGCTTTGTCGTGTATGGGCGGCTCTCCTGTATCCCTGGCCAGGAACATGTGAGTAACCAGACCACCGGTATGGCTCAAACAACTAAACCCGTGCCCCAGTCCTCCGCGCGCCGGAGGTGGACTTCTACGACGTCGGTTGCATCCACCTCCGGCAAGGGGCCATCTAATCTCGGAGTTAAACTATCAGGACGTCATTGGAATCGGAGTACCGGAAACTCCCTCCCACCACGACACGGAAACTGCCTATTCGTCTGCACTTATAACTGTCTGAGCATCTGAGCAGGATCTTCGGACACTGCTTTACAGAAGCCGCAACATCAAATACGACGTTATCGCCCTGCAGGAAACGAAAGGCAGAACGGAAACCATAAGAAGGACCGACCACAACGAGCTTCTCATTATCGGAGCAAAGGTGGACAGAAAAATATTGGCGGAGTTGGATTTCTCGTCAATTCGACAGTGCACCACCTAGTAGACTCTTACAAGATCATCAGTCCGCGAGCAGCTGTTCTTCGTCTGGAAACCAAAGATCAAGGAACCATCTCCATCATAAATGGATATGCTCCAACATCTGCGGCCACAGATGAAGAAAAGGAGGAATTCTACAAGCTGTTCGAAAGGACTGTCAACGACGAGAAGAGCTACTACAAAGTTGTCGTTGGTGACTTTAACGCTATCGTCGGTACGAATGATCACGACGAATGGAGGCTAGGACCACATGGAACTTTCTCAAGGAATGAAAACGGAGAGCGCCTGATAGACTTCCTATCCGCGTGCCGTCTTTACCATGGAAATTCTATGTTTAAGAAGCCTTCAAACCGACAATGGACCTGGGAAAGCCCAAATGGAGAAACACGTTCGGAGATCGACCATGTTCTTACAAACAGACGCTGGAGTCTGTTTGACGTCTCCGTGCTGCCTTCATTTGACACCGGCTCGGATCACCGTCTTGTCCATGCGAAGCTGACTCTCAAAAAGAGGATGTTCAAGCGTGACACTCATAAACCGGCACCGGTGAGGATCCCCACATTCAAGTCTTAGGAGTTGGAATACGCAATAAAGTCGTATGATTCGAATCTTCTTGAAGATCCATCGGAAGACTACGACCTTCTCTCCAAAGGACTGTTGAAATGTGCTAGCAGCTCTTGCGGAGCCACATCACCGTCTGCTTTAAGACTCAACGCACATGCGATTAAGCTCTTGGAGCAAAGAAGACCTGTTAAACTGGATCCTAGCGCTTCCCATCTGGAAAAAGTCACCATCTCGAAAGCCTGTCGAATTGCAGCGAAGGAGTCCATTCAAGCCTACAGAAGATTGAAGCCGTTATTATGGGGGGGGCCAAAAGTAATGAGACACCCCATGCCATGTCCATATTTTTCGTGGCTGGAGTGTGGTTTCGTGCTTGTCGTATTTGTATGTTTGTATGCTACTTACTGAAGCCCATCTGAGAAGTTACCACTTCCGCCCTCTCCAGAAGCATGCCAAAAACCCCATGCTGTCTCATGCCGAAACCCCAGTCTGACGAGTCGACCTGTGTCGCGCAAATCTCGCCCAATTCCCAACACCGAGCAGTCTGGGCTCAATATTCACGCAAGATGAGAAGTACGTCTTCTACCTTAACCCTGCCAAGCAGCGAGTCTGGGTGAGGCCTGGTGACCTGTTACCGACTATCGTTCGGCGAGATGTTCAGGGCGAGAGGCACCTTTGGAGCTTTTGGGTCTGCGCCCATGGACAGGTTTACCGGAAGCTGTTTCCCAAGAGCACTACGATGAACTCCAAGGACATGGTGAACGAAATAGAAGAGATGGGCCGGCGACTCGCTCTTATTCATTCGCTGCGCTTCAAGAAGGTTCTCCTCTTCGACAACGCAGCACCCCATCGGGAACAAGTAACCATGGATAAGCTTGGCCAGCTGGGCTACGTTCACATGCCTCATCCACCGTATTCATTGGACATCTCTCCATGCGACTACCACTACTACTTGAGCCTACAGGACTTCCTAGTCGGAAGGGACACAAGAACCCAAGCAGTCCTTGACAACCATATCGAGCAGTTGATCAACACCAGGCCCAAGCAGCTCTGCAAGGATGGGATCAGGAAGTTGGCTGAGCGATGGCAGCAAGGTCCTTGCCCTTAATGGCAAATACATTCCTCAGCATCGTTGAGTTGTAATTGAGTTATAAAGAGATAAAGATTTTTTTTCATTTTGTCTCATTACTTTTGCCCCCCCCCCTAATAGAAGCCGCTGGGAAAGGTTCAAGCATAAAGCGCTGCAAACGAGATCTCTGCGATCAGAAGGCAATAATGTCCTTGTGGATAAGGATGGAACAACGCAAACGTCTCGAAGAGCGATGGAGGCCATCGTTCAAGAATTCTACACAGATCTGTTCCGTTCTTCCATCACTGTCCCGAAAGGCATGATGCCACCAGCTGAGGAAGTACCTCCCATTCTGGAATCAGAAGTTGCTCATGCCATCAGAAGGATGAAGCCGGGCACTGCTCCCGGACCGGACGGCATTTCTGCTGATCTCCTTCGTGCGGGTGGCAGTGCCCTCTGCTCACTTCTTGCCAAGCACTTCAACCACTACCTTCGACTTGGTAGGATTCCGGACTCATGGAAGGGGCCGAAAACAGTTTTAATCTTCAAAAAAAGTCAGCAGGAGGATATCAACAACTATCGACCCATCAGTCTTCTCTCGGTTGTGTACAAGATCTTCACCAAGATACTGCTTAACCGCATGGAGCGTTGCTTGGATGAATATCAGCCAGTGGAGCAAGCAGGGTTTCGCAAGGATTTCTCCTGCATAGACCATATTCAGACTGGCTCACAGCTCATCGAGAGGAGCCGCGAATACCACCTCCCACTTGTCCTTGTCTTCGTGAATTACAGGAAAGCTTTCGACTCTGTGGAAATCGACGCCGTTTTGAACGCACTTGTGCACGCTGGTATACCATCGCCCTACATCCGACTTCTCGACGAATGCTTTTCGAACCCATCGACTACCATCCAGCTGTTCGATCGAAAGCTCAAAATTCCTATCGGGAAAGGAGTACGGCAGGCAGACACGATTTCTCCCAAGCTATTCACAGCGGCACTCCAGGATGCCATAAAAGACTTGAACTGGGACGATAAAGGCTACCTTGTCGACGGTAAACGGATCAGCAACCTTCGCTTCGCCGACGATATTGTTCTCATCTCTACCAGCACGGCAGAAGTCGAGGAAATGCTGAACGAGCTCAATGTGGCAGGTATGAAGATTGGATTGGACATGAATATGTCCAAAACGCAGTTCATGGTCAACCAGTGGTGTAACACGGGACTCGTAAGGTTAAATGGAGTCGCTCTACAACAGGTCGGCTCCTACGTCTATCTGGGAAGAGAGCTGAACATGGATAACGACCTTACTCCTGAACTCGCCCGCAGGAGACGCGCAGCATGGGCAGCCTTCAGTTCGATTCGCGAATTCACCGATCATGTCAAGGGTCCCGGCCTCAGGGCCTCGATATTCAACGCCTCTGTACTGCCTGCGATGTGTTACGCGACGGAAACCTGGCCCGACAACAAGATAATCGCTAGAGCGATGCAAACTACGCATCGTGCACTGGAGAGATGTCTTCTAAGGACAAGCCTTCGTCAGCAATGGCAAGAGGGCCTACGAAGCTCGGAGCTACGGGAGAAGTCGCAATTAGCAGACCTGCTGCAGTACATGAAGAAGTCCAAATATCGCTGGGTCGGAAACCTGCTTCGACGAAAGGACGATAGATGGAGTCTCCGTGTCACAGAATGACTCCCGAGAGACCATAAGAGACCACTGGGACGACCGCCAACGCGATGGGCAGACTCATTCTCAAGATCTTTCAGAGAGCGGAGTCTGCCTCACTGGATGCAAACAGCCAGAGATCGAGCGGTCCGGAAGAGTTGTGGTCCCCGCTGAGAAAACCTCCAGCTGACAAAAGGACCATCAAAGTATCAAAGTAAGTAAGTATACTACTGGTGAATGTCCGTGTTGTATTTCTGTCCCAAGTACAACAACCGAACGACTAAAGCCGGGCAAGGCTGCGGTAGGTAGCACTTTCTGGAGCCTAGGAAGCTCCTGCTTTCTGCCAGTAAAGACGTTAAAGAAGAGAGGAAGAGCAATGGCTATGGAGTACAAGAGCCAATCGTACTCCGTTTCCTATGAAGGCGAGCCATCCACATGTTCGCAATAACATTGTCCAAGTCGTAGTCTCTTATCAGATTAGATTCCAACCATGGACTTCGGATGCGTTTGCTTATAAGCGAAGTGAAGCCCTTTAACGGAGCCAGAACACAGACTGAATACCACTCAAGGCCTCCAATGTGCCTTTTCTGCACCAAATCGCCTTTGTGTTACTTCTCCGTATATGCTAGCCTTTCTTTTACCACCTAGGAGCTTCGGTATAATCTAAGGAAAGACAGAGACCTTTTTCTTCTTCTTCTGAGCGTTTAGTCCCGCGTAGTGCGTTCGCTGATTTTGTGATCCGTCGCCACCTCATTCTATCAAGGGCGTCATCTGGCGCAGCGCCGATTTCGGCGAGATCTCTCTTGATGACGTCCCTCCCCTCCACCTTTTCCTTGGGGCTCCTCTCGGATGCTTTCCGGGTGCCTTGAAATTCAGGGCCAACTTCGTGGGATGGTCCTCTTGTCTGTGTCCGTACCACCTAAGTCGCTGCCCCCTCATCTTCAGCTGGATCGGAGCTGTCTTCATCACTGTCCTAACATCCTCATTTCGCACTCTGTCCTGACGGGTCCACCCACATGCCCACCTGAGCATCCTCATTTCCGCGGCGTGCAGCTGCCGCTCCTGTGCTCTAACCAGGGCCCAGCACTCACAGCCATAGAGGAGGACAGGCCTCACTACTGTTCTATATAGCTTGCCTTTGAGTGTTCTGGAGCACCTACGGTCGCAGAAGATTCCTGTGGACTCCCTCCATTTAAGCCATGCTGCATTTATCCTTCCCGTGACCGTCTGCTCCACATTTCCTTCTTCAGATAGGTCACTTCCGAGGTAGCGGAATTCTTTCGCCTTCTGGATCCCCTTGGCAGTCTAGGATCGGTTCGGTGCACTGTTCGGAGCTGATGAACTTCGTCTTTCTCACGTTAAGCCGCAAGCCGTTGTCTGCGAGGGCTCCTTGTCATAACTGCACCTTCTCTTCCAGCTCCTCACGGCTGTCGGCTACTAGGGCGATATCGTCCGCGTAGAGGATGGTCCTAAGGGCACCTTTCTCAAGGTGATTCACTATGCAATCAAGCGTCAGCACGAAAAGAAACGGACTCAGAGCTGACCCTTGATCTCCCGCTGTGATATCCATCTTCTTTGTCATTAGTTGTGGAGTTCGTACCGCCGCTTTTGAGCCCTCGTACATGTCCTTTATGAGCGGGATGAGACGTTCCGGAATACCACTACCTTGAAGGGATTCCCAGAGCACGGCTCGGGGTAGCCTGTCGTATGCTTTCTCCAAGTCCAGGAATGCCAGGTAGCAGGGCTTTCGTTTCTCCCGATACTTCTCCATCACCTGGCGAGCAATGAGATCGCGTCTGTGGTGGACCTCTCAGGCATGAAGCTCCACTGCTCCTGGGATATGGTGACCTACTCCCTTAGCCTCGAGTCGACCAGTCGTTCGTAGACCTTCATCGTATGTGAGATCAGTTTAAACCCGCGGTAATTGGAGCACTCGGACGCGTCCCCCTTCTGCTTAAAGATGGGGACTATGATGCTGTTCCTCATCTGGCATCTTACCCTCTATCGTGACTCTGTTGAAGAACTGTGCCAGCCAATTGACTCCGCAGTTCCCAAGCACCTTCCAGGCCTCTACTGGCACCCCATCAGGGCCACCTGCTTTCTCGAGCTTCATCTTCCCTATGGCACTGTGAACCTCTTCCTCCTTCCGTTGGCTGTTTTTCTTGGACTTCCCGACGCGGGAATTCCTCATTCAGCAGTTCTTTGAAGTACTCCTCCCATCTTTTTCTGACCTCGACCAGCTTCCGTAGTACCCTACCGTTAGCACTCTTCACAGTCTTCACTACTCGAATGTCGAGGCTAGCTCTGTGACGTGCCTTGGCCAGATGGATGGCGAACTTCTCTCCCTGTGCCTCGTCCAGCTTCTCGTATAGGGCATCCATCTCCGCGCTCCTTGCCTTTGCTACCGCTGCTTTTGCCAGCCTCTTCAGCTTCCTGTAAGCTGTAAGATGTTCGGGTGCCCTTGTCTTCTGACACTGCCTATAGGCCCTCTTCTCTTTCTTTACCGCAGCCTGTACCTCTTTATTCCAGAACCATGCAGCCTTATCTCCTCTAGTTCCTTCCTTTGTTTCGCCAAGAGTTTCCTTGGCACATCGCAGGATCGTTTGGGTCACCCTCCTCCAGCTCTCGTTTACGGGGCCGGTTGGATCGGGAAGACCTGCTTCGAGCACTGCCCTTCTTAGCTCGTTGCGCGCTGTGCCCCGCAGCCTCCACCATCTGATTCTGGGTTCTGTCCTTGCTTTCGGTTTGCTGGGTAAAGGAATGTTCAGGTCCGCTATCAAGGGCCTATGCTATGATGCGACTTCTTCTCCCGGAAGGGCCTTTACGTTCCGTACGGTTTTCAGGTCAGACCTTCTCACTAGGATGTGGTCGACTTCCGTCCTTCTTCCTCCGCTAACATAGGTCACCTTCTGGCTCTCCCTTTTCGCGAAGAAGGTGCTACAGATAACCAGGTCGTGGGCGACAGCCAGATCGATAATCCTTTCTCTATCTGGGTTCACCATGCGGACCCCTTTACCTCTATGTACCCTTTCCACTTTCTTTTTCGACTCCCCACATGTCCGTTCATGCCCCCTGCTACGGCTAGATAGTCGCCTTCTGGTACGGACCTTACGGCGTCCTCGAGCGTGAGGTAGAACTCAACCTTTTCGCGCTCGGGGCATCCGGTCTGCGGAGCGTAGACGGACATGACGGTCCAGTAACCCTTCTTCGTATCCAGTCGCAGGAACATGATGCGGTCGCTTATCCTTTGGACAGCAGCTACCGAATCCTTGAGGGACTCTGCCACAGCTATCCCGACACCGTTCCTCTTTGTGTCCTCTCCGTTGTAGAACAGCTTGACCCCTTCTCCAATCTCCTTGGCCTTCGCCCCTTTCCATCTCGTTTCCTGCAGGCACAGAACTTCTATCCTTCTGCGCTTCATCAGGTCGGCCACTTTCCTGGATCTTCCGGTCATTGTTCCCACATTCAGAGTCCCCAGTCGAACAAGCTTCTTTGGCCGAGGTTGTTCTGCCATCGGCAGCCCTCGCATACTGATCGCAGAACTTGGACGAGGGTTCTGCGCGTTACTTCCGGGTGACGTCCTAGCCTTCACACTGACTCCATTGCGACTCTTGATCATGATTTGTGACAGGTTTCTCCATCAGCCGGCCTGTCAACCTGGGCATGACGCTGGAACCGTTGCCATTTTTGCACTTTTCGCAGGGCATGCCGAGCCGGACATTACATGAGGAGACATCACATACCGATAACCTTTCGTGGTGTCTACCTCCTCTCACACCCCGTGCGGAGTTCATATCACCCCTTTCTTGCCTTCGGGGCGCCCTTTTCCTGCCTTCGGGTCGTGCCGTGATTCAGACTTCTCTAGGCTTCCGAAGAATTATCGAACTTTTTCTCAGCTTGGGAGACCCTGCCGGAGATTGAAAACGTCCGCTGTACATCGCAGTTCGACAACCATTGCCACCCCCACGGCACGATGAGGCGCTGAGCCATGTGGGAGTAAGGAAAGACAGTAACTTATGGAGCAAGATCTATAACAATCTAGCTCTGCTTATCTGGGGTGTTCCTCTTTTCTCGGTGCACGAATTTTTAGGAAGGTAAGGGTGTTCCATTTCCATTATACCTTTGTTTGTCATCGTCCTTTGGTCTCGTGAAGGAAACGGTTGGAGCAGCCTTCGCGGCGCTTGAACAACGGCATCTGACCAGGATACTATCTCAACGGTAGGTCGGAACGGCGAAAGTGTTGTATATGGGCAGAACAGCCTCTCCCTGGGTAGTAACAAGCTGCAGGCATCTCGACCCCAATACAACTCTGCGCAGAGTTAGGGGCGACGGAAGTCGCGTGTTGAGGCCCTGCTGATTCACGTGCTCCACAGTTGTAATGTAATATAGATGTAAAATGTAATACAGATACAGGAAGGCACAGATGTAATCCTGTGCCTTCCTGTATCTATATTATCCAGCCGAATCGTGAAGAACGGATATCAGATTCGTGATCGGCACCCCAAATAACCCCCTAGACAAGGTTTCAGCGAAATCAGTGACCCTGCCTGGACCACACTTGTTAACGGTATGAGTGGTATGTTATATGTAAACATGCTCTATAACACACTATAATACCCCTAGGTGGATTACCTATATGATAAACATGGATTTTGCAAAACTGCAAAACAAACGCAGTCTGCGGGATCCAAACCCCGACCCCTCGTTCACGAGCCCGAGCTCTTTCCTACTACGCCACCTGTGCACTGCGCCGATCCTCGATACGAGCCCTCATCCCGCGCGCGCCCGTCAGCTGTGGAGCTGGTGAATCAACAGGGTGCCAACACGCGAATTCCGTCGCCCCTAACTCTGCGCAGAGTTGTATTGGGGTCGAGATACCTGCAGCTTGTTACTACCCAGAGAGAGGCGGTTCTGCCCATATACAACATTTGCGCCGTTCCGACCTACTGTTGAGATAGTACCCTGGTGAGCCTGGACACCGACTTCCACAGCCTCGGTTCGGTTCTCAGCTCGCCCTCGCCTCGCTCGTCGCCCTCAACCTCAGTAGCGCTTATCACTCACTGGACTCCCCACTTTCCACTCCATTAGCCCTGATTTAACATAAGAGTAGCAAGAATATGACGGCCACGGGACAGGAGGTCCATTGGTCGAAATCGATCTACCACAGTTGATAACTACTGATCCCCTTTCGCAATTAACCAATTGGTAGGAGAGTAATGACCATCTGAAGCCTTCGTATATGCCACTCTGTCGAACGGTGTTTACAGTGGGTAATAAAAATAAGCAAATGTCAATTGTTGGGTGACCACAACAATATATGAAGGTGTTCATTTGATTATTCGAGTAATCAAATATTTGAGATTCGATTATTCGAAATTCGAAATTTTGAGAATCGAATAATATTCGATCATTCGAAATTTGAAATTTTGAAAATCGGATATTATTCGATCACTCGAAATTCGAAATTTTGAAAACCGAATATTATTCGATCATTCCAAATTCGAAATTTTCCCCAAGGACAAAGGTACAGAGGAAACGCGAAAACTGGCAGAATGGAAAGAGGGGACATATTCCTGTAAGTGAACTACAGTCGAAGTATACATGCAAACACGGGGGACGAGCGTTCTACCCCTTGGCCCGCCCACCCCAACCCTCTGGGCTTGTTCGAGAGTCCAGTGGCTGCCTTACGAGGTAGTGGAGACGCAGATATTTGTAGCGCCTCTGTTTAAAGGGGGGGGGGGAGTTGAACGCCACTCCGCCGCGAACACGTAGTAACCGAAAGAGATAGGTTTCGTTTAGCCTAGTTAGATACAAGAAATATATCGCAGTCATATTTGAGTGACTTTGCATCGATCAAATTACAATTTTGACTGGTCATTGTTCTTTGCATGGGTCCTGCAAGGGGCATCAATCTTCAAATGTCTCACTATAAGGCAACATAGTTACGAGCATCTACAACATAATTAATCACAGTGCATTAATTGGACTGCATCGTAGTTCGGCAATTGGAAAGGATCAGGATGCCATTATCATTGCTAGCAATTGCGAAAGAATGTCCACTGTTTTCTTTCATTTCGATGCAATCACAACCTGCTAAAGACATTCTCTTTCTGGCACTTAAGTAGGTGTTGAAATCGCCGAGAATTAAACAACCATCACTCCGTATTATTTAATTTCTACTAAAAAAATTTAACTTCTGTCCTCTGCAATCAGGCTGTTCACACATTCGTGAAGTACTGCTTACACTGCCCAAAGTACTTGACGTCTGAAGTGAAGTTCTTTTTTTAACCTGAACCATTTCGCAGTGATGCTGGAAACTCAGCATATGGAGGAGAACAGGCACCTGCGCGATTAAATTTGTGGGTAGCGTTAATACGATGCCTACGCAATCAGAATCAATTAATTAGTCCTTGATTTCCCCACAGTTGCTGCTGTGATCGCTCATCCTCTTGCTGCTGATAGAATTATAGCTCAGTGCACGCCTCTTCCAAAGGTTATTACTGTCATCCTTGCTCTCCAACGTCAAGGCGGCATTTACACTACGAAAACAATGCAAGCAATATTCTCATGGCTACCTCGTTCACCAGCTGAGGTGGGTGAAACAGAGAAGAGCTCATGCGGTCCCGCCACGACCGCCGGAGTACTGAGGGAAACTCGTTCAATTCTTGGCGTACATCTCGTCGCTACCTCTGGCTATTTAGTCGCGAGTGGAAGAGGTGAAAGGACGTCATCAAAGAAAATCTGCCGAAGTCGGCACAACGCGAGACGACGCCCATGATAGGATGAGATGGGGACGGATCATAATCAAGAAATCAAGAACAGACGACCCTGCGACTGCACGGGACTAAACGGTGAGGAGAAGAAGAAGTTGGAGCCTAAGAATTTGACGCTCCCACCTGACATCGATCGTTATACGAAGGGTGTCGATTGTGTAGTTTGGTTTCTTGTAGGATTGTGACATTGTGACGCCATGTGTGCAGCGGTCCCCCGAGCATTTGTGACGTCACAGGGAACGAATTGTCCAGCGGTATCGCGAAACGCTTTCGATGTGTCGTCTGGACACGTGAGGCACGACCGCAGCTCTTGAGCAATAGTTTAGACTCCTGCCGACAATCTGACGTCGTCCGCGGTTCGACCCCGCGATTTTTCGCATAAAAAGAGGGCGGATCGTCCAGCGGTTGTCCCTCCAGCTCTCCTAACTTCATGAATCCCTATCTTTTGGGATTAACGAATTGAAAAAAGTAAATACACTTTCATACTTTAGCTAGAGGTGGGATTCTTCTCGTATGAGTAGCTCTCCTCGTTAAGACATATGCTTCACACCCTTCCCTTGTAAGGCCCGAATCATGTCTTGTCCGCAAAGCGCATGTATTTCCTTGCGACACAAATTACTTAAAATGTGTCGGAAATGTTTAGGGCTGCTTTTGAAAGCGATGGCATCAAGGTGCACGTCCGATAATTTCGGACCGCCTTTTCTGTTGCACGTATTACTGAAAATAATTGATATTGAAGCACCGTTAAACTCACACTAGATCTTTGTTCCATTAATTTCTTTGGACAATCAACGTGTTGGTTTCGAGTGCATGGATACTAGTTGTGCCTCTTTCACCACCTCAGCTGCTACGTCCTCTGCAATGAACATTATTAACGCCACGACTATCTGACTTTTACAATCTTCCTCACTATCACTCGCCTCAGCACAGCACGCTTCTTGGTAGCTCTACACGCCTTCGCGAGATGGCCCGAGCGATAACACAAAGTGCACTTTACCTTCGTTACCCGACACAGCTTTTTGCGTGTCCCCGACCCCGCTCCTCAAGCATTCCGGCGGAGCTGCCCTTATTATTCAGGGAAATACATTCTGAAGATTCTTCTGCCTCCCGGAATGTTCGCTCGTCTCTCTTCAATAGGTCATCTTTTGAAGACTGTTCTGCCTGGCCTTTCCTTGCCGTCACTCGGCCTATGCCAACGGTGTTTCCTTGCTTCAACGATGTTGCATCCTTATCTACAGCATGATATGCTTCAGCCTGCTCCAAGACCTCCTCTGACAACAGCGACTCTTTCTCCAAGAAACTTGTTCGTTTCCACGCATGTCAAACCACCAATGAATACTAATAGTCACCATGGCTTTCGCTATATTTCTGACTTTTTCGAAGCCGCACTCGCTAGCCATCTTCAGCATTTTCGCATAGAATTCCATAAGTGTCCGGCTTCTGCGAGAGAGAAAATATTTCCTTCAAGCCTTTCTGCCACCAAGAGTTCTCCGGCTGAAAATGCCGCTCCATCGCAGCCTCTAGCTCACAGTGGCTCGTCAGGTTCAAGCGGGGGACAGTCGTTCGGTAGACCGTGTTGCCCGCCGCCCACTTCCCGTCCTGCCCGCGCTGCCCTATTTGGACAAGTTTGCTGCGCGCGAAACCGTCGTTAATTGGCGTGACGTCGTCTAAAACCTAACAGCTGATAGCAGACGATTGCGAAGCGCATCTCGGGAACTCTGAAGTCATTTTTCAGATGTTGCTGCTTGTCGGAAAATGCGGACGACGCCCTAGAACTGAGCTATGTGGCGGGACCTGAAGAAAGCCTTGGCGCTGCACTGAAAACCCTTTTCCTCCAAATATGGTGACCAAGATTTTGACTCTTGTCTAAAGAAGGAAATCAGTTCAGGATATACCTGCAGGGCCAAGGGAGGTTATTAGAAATGCGATGCCTCCATGCGAAGGCCCGGACATCTTGTCCTCGGCGCGCCCATCGCCCCGCCCCTTTCTGGGCTCTCCGCCGGTTCAAGCTCCTGTCCATGCAGTAGCGATTCTAATAATTCACAGTTTGGTTCTCCCATTTCCTGCAGAAAAATCAAACGTTTCTTTCTCTCGTCGACTACCTCTCTGAGAGGCAAGAATTTATGGAACTGTTTCCGCCACGATTGCCATGGCCTGTTGGTCCTGGAGCACGACCCCGGTACAGCCTCTGTCTGTGGCTGTACTGGGAGCATCATCGTGGTGTCGGTGGCGAATTTATTCTCCTGAGCAAGGTTCGTCTTCTCCATCATATAGTGCGCCTACGTTCCTTGAAGCTTTTGAAGTGGCCACTTCGACTTCCTCGATCTTACTTCTCCTGCCCTTCCTCGAGTTCGTTTCCCATAATAGTCAGTTGTCGCCTCGTGTATAAGAACACGATTGGACATGAATGAATTTATTGCACTCCAGTCCTTTTATTTTTATTTATTTTTTGTTTTTATTATTTTTTATTTATTCTATTTAGAAAGCCTCATTCGTCTGCAATCATCTACATTCCATGAGTCTATTAACCACTCACCAATCAGCTACCCTAGAATCACCCTAACAAGGGAAGGGTCTGAAGCGTATGTCTGAACGTGGGAAGCGAGTCATACAGGGAGAATCCTCACCCCTCAGTTGGTTTGAAGATGTGTTTATTTTTTTTCTAAGTCGCTAAACCCAAGGAGTAAGGGGTCACAATGAGATACGGCGCAGCACGCGTTTGGGGGTCTTGTACGCCCGCGATGCGTCTGCAGCCAGTGGCTCGGAGCGCAGGGGGGTTGACTCATGCGAGAGAGGTCGGGGGTTTGGCTCCTCTGAGCTGTTGCATTTTTGCATTCCAAATGATTGGTTGAGATTTGGGGGATTCTGACGTCTATACCATTTTCAGACGTTGTCTGCACATTTTTCCAGCTGTACGCTGTGGTATTCAAGACAGTGATAAGTGTTCAGCACCAGTCTTCCTCCATGGTTATGAGCATGCAACCAAAATCTAATTGAAGACGTACCCTTTCCTCGGAAACAAGAATTCCACCCGAAAACGTTATCATATGCCCACTGCTTGCTTGCCTCTCCACGTCCATCAGTTCATCTTGCGGATTCCTATCTTTCTCTTCTTCTTCCACCACTTCCAGCTGTTCGTCTTCGTCAACTTCAAGTTGACGTGCACGAGCAGGTGGATCGCCACTCGACCGTCGGCGGACATTGTTGGGGCTAGGTTCTAGAAAACCTCCTGCAGACCTCTGATTTCCAGGTGACAGGCAGACATAAGGGAAAGAGTGAATCGATGCCGTTTAGCTTAATTCGCGCACCTCGTTTCTCATTTAAACCACCTCCGACGTCACAACGTGGTCTCCTTTAAAAATCCGAGCAGGATGGTTTCTCCCGAGGCCTTTGGTCCATGTATGGAAACAGACTATGAGGAGTCTGTAGCCTTTTATACGCTACCCGTAAGGTGCCCAGTTGTGCTTCATGCACTTTGCACCTGTGTATCACTGGTGTTGAACATTTATACATCACCATGTTGAATACCACAGCGTAGGGCTGGAAAAAATGCACAGAAAACGTCTGAAAATGGTATAGACGTCAGAATCCCTCAAATCTCTCGATGATCGCTCTCGCTTGTTGAAAGTTATTCTTCCTAGTACGTTTTACCAAAAACTTGTTCTTAGGAGAGCCCCCCGATTGCGCTCTTTCTCTTCTAGAGGCGTTTTTATACGCCCCTCGCTCACAAAGGAACAGAGAGAGCGCAATCGAGAGGCTCGCATGACACAACCCAGTTTATCTCGTGTAGCACCGAACTCTCAATTCGTTCATCCCAACAATTCTTCGGTAAACTAATGGATCATCCTCGGACACCTATCTCTGAGCTAAAGTGTCTATATTGCAACGCGCGTTCTCTTCGAAAAAACATTTCGTTCCTAAAATTTGCAATTAAAAACCTCAATTGCGACGTAGCAATGGTAACAGAGACCTGGTTAAACGAATTTGTTGATATGCAACCAATTTTAGGGGAACTCTCCAATAATTATTGCTAGATAAGAAGTGATAGAGGAAGCAAAAAAGGCGGACGTGTTCTCATAATTGTTAAGCAATCTATTGCTTTCGAAACCGTTTTGACCGACTCGGTTCCTGAAGCTTATGAAATCCTTTGTTGTGATTTAAAATCCGATCAGTTTACTGTAAGAGTTGTAGTGTTCTACAGAGCTCCCAGCTGTAATTCAAACGATACGATCAAACTCATCGAGGTAGTGAGCGATTTGTCATCTTCTGAGGTTAACTGCGTAATCTGTGGTGACCTTAACCTTCCGGACATCGATTGGTCTAGAAATCCTCCTTCGTCCACTACTATGGCTTCAAAGCATTTCGTTCGCTTCTGTCAAACAAACAAGTTTGTTCAACACGTCCGTTCCCCAACTCGTGGCACCCATATATTGGATTTAGTTCTCAGTTCGCACAAAAATCTTGTGAAGGATGCTAATATTTCCTCTCCGCTTGGCTCCGGTGACCACTCCTGCATAACATACAGCATTTCAGTCACCTTACACCACCAAGCTTACAAATTACGCAGGGCCTTCAACATAGCCAATTACGATCAAATTTGTGAATATTTATGTTCTATTAGATGGCGATTTCTTCTAGAAAGATTTGGCAGTGTTGATGAAAAGTATGAGTTCTTCCTTTCAACCCTCCACTGGTGCATAGACCAATATGTTCCTATTGTGAAACAACGAGTAAGCTATAATAATCTCCCTCCACATTTGTCAAATCTATACCAATCTAAGGAGAAAGCATGGGAGACCTTGCAATCTGACCCAACTCCTCAAAATGTGAATAATTTTGAGTTACTGAAAAACAAGTTCGATAATCGCTTGAGAAAATACAACAACTACGTTGAAAGAAAATTGCTCCAAATCCTAAAAAATGCTCGTTTTACAGGTTGTTAAATTCTAGGCTAAAAAGCACTCCAACTCATATTCCTGTTCTAAAGGATGGAGAAGGAAACTCAGCTGTTACTGATCAGCAACGTGCGACTATGTTGGCTAAGCACTTCCACAAATCATTCTCGAATGATAACATGAATTTGGGCAGGGATGTTATTCATGATACTGATACTGAAATGTTTGTTTCTCCTATCGAAGACAGCACAGTATGGTTTTATGATGTAGACGTTTACAAACACCTATGCAATCTGCCTTTGTCTTATTCAACTACACCCGATGAAATCCCTCCTCATTTCATACGTAAGGTTGCCGTTGCGATTGTTGCTCCACTAGTAAACATCTTTAACTTCAGCTACATGTATGGTGAAGTTCCTTCACGTTGGAAGCATGCTTATGTTACACCCATTCCAAAAACGCCTCCTTATTCTGACGTCTCGAACTATCGCCCTATTAGCATAACGTCGATTTTTGCTAGAGTTTTTGAAAAAATTTTAAAACTATCAATAGTGAGGCATATAGAAAACAACGGCATTATACCTGATAATCAGCATGGCTTTAGAACAGGAAGATCAACTGAGACTTCGATGCTTGTTTCTCTGGAAGAATGGACAAAAGCACTTGATCAAAACCTTGACGTTGATGTCATTTTCTTCGATTTCTCCAAAGCATTCGATAGAGTACCTTTTAAGGAGCTTATCTTCAAGCTTAAAAATATCAATTTGCATCCTAGGATAGTAAAATGGATTAGCAACTTCATCACCGGTAGGTCTTTCCAAGTCAAGGTCAATCAGTCGTTTTCCTCTGCCTATCCAGTCACAAGCGGAGTACCTCAAGGTGGGGTTTTATCTCCCATCTTGTTCATTATATACACGTCTGATTTGCCAAGCTCGATAAGACCGTTTAATATCCCTTGCCAAATGTTTGCTGACGATATCAAAGTCTACAAGAGCATTCAAAAAACTGACGACCGTGTGGCACTCCAGTCAGCTATTACTGCAGTTGCTGATTGGTCTGTTACCTGGAAGCTCCCCCTCTCTAGTACCAAAACGAAGTTTCTTCACCTCGGAAGCGTAGAAGACGACTACGCTTATTACCTCCATGGAAATCAGATAAACAAAACCGCTAAGCATCGTGACCTAAGCTTCATTTTAAACGCTAGACTTACCTTTGATGAACATTGCGAAGTAATAGCGAGTAAGGCAGATAGAGTCATTCACAGTTTATTTAGAGGCTTGTCCACAAACATAGTTAGTCACCTCAGATTGGCTTACATTTCTTATGTCCGCCCCATACTCGAATACGGGACCACTGTGTTCAATCCACCTACTAAGCGCAGCCAAGCCAGGCTAGAAGCGGTGCAGAATAATTTCACTCGAAAGCTTTGGGTACGGCTTTACGGTTATGACTACACGTCCATTCCACCTTCAAATGTTCGGAACAAAATTTTCAATCTTTCTAGTTTGCTACTTCGCAGGAAGAGAAATGATTTGCTCATGATTTACAAAATGATCACTGAAAGAGTAAGCTTACGTCCCGACAAATTTTACACAACATCTTCTTCAAACACGCGTGGTTGTAGGACAAAAATTCATTTTCCTAAGGCAAGGTCACGACTGCGAGCTTCCTTTTTTACCCAAAGAGCTGGTTCTGAGTTTCTAAAATTTTCTAAAAAATATGGTCTACCGAGTTCCATTTCACAACTGAAAAAGCTCATTGACAGGTACATCAAAGGATGATTCATTAGGGTGGTGTATTTCTAACCATATATCATGCATGCATGTTTTGTTCTTCTCGTTGTGTTTATCTTTTATTGTCTTTTCGGATAACTGGTTCTGTCTGCGTGAATATCCACGTACTATAAATAAATAAATAAAATCTCAACCAATCATTTGGAATGCAAAAATGCAACAGCTCAGAGGAGTCGAACCCCAGACATCTCTCGCATGAGTCAACCCTCTACCGCCCTGCGCTCCGAGCCATTGGCTGCGAAAGCATCGCGGCCGTACAAGACCCCCAAACGCGTGGTGCGCAGTATCCCATTGTGACCCCCTACTCCTTGGGTTTAACGACTTGGCAAGAAATAAACACATTTTAAAACCGATTGAGGGATGACGATTCTCCCTGTATGACTCGCTCCCCTCCCCCCCCCCCCCGTTCAGACGTACGCTTCAGACATTTCCCTTGTAAGTGAAACGCGACAATTTACGGCGACCACTCAAATCGTGGGCGCGTGTAGCGCAGCTGTCTCGTGACCCGTTCAAAATTCTTGGTTCGAATTTCAAGCCCAGGCCTAGCAAACTTTCCATCCCTTCGCGGTCGACGAATTGCTACCAGACTTACCTGGGAAGAATATAGCGCTGACTTGCTCATCGTCTGGCCACTGTAAGTCATTGCATGGCCAAATACGCATTCAAATCGGCTCCACGATATCCCGAAGAAGTAGAACGCGTGGCGCATCCCGAAAAGATTAAGTATCGTCGTCCTTTATCCCTATCCCTATCCACTCACATCGTTGGGAACTCACTTCCCGAGCTTTTTCATGTTTCCGAGGAGTTTTAAACGTTTCGTTCTGTAACAGCAGTTTACTGACTCCTAGACCTTCTACAAGCTCATGGACTGTTTGTTATGGATCAACTTCCACGCAGGCCTTCAAATCGTCGTCCCTGATTGCACAGATCCACCGCATCGTGCTACATTTGCACTGCACTTCAAGGTTGAAATCTCCAGAACGAAATTTCTCGAGTAACCGTTGCACGGCCCTTTCTCGAACACTATTCGGCCCTACACATGGCTGATTTGCCGGGCTGTTTTGACGGCGCATTGGCCTAGTTTGAAGTTGAAATAAAACGCTCGAGATTGCTCTTTCGACATCCTCGAAGAAAGACAGTTATTGGGAATAGGTGAAGCACAATTTATTCCGTCAGGTAGAGCGAAGAATTCCGTATTAGACGTTATATAAAAATGCGAAGTGAGGCTGAATATTGATTCAGTAATAAGAACGAAAATCTGATGCACAAAAACTACCAGAACTTTCCGACCAACCTATTATTTGGGCAACCAGTTAGGGGGGCTCACTCGTTATATAGAAAAGCAAGAGCGACGTAATGTGCTCTAGCTACCCAAGGATGGTGCATTCTAGTGCTGAGAACGTCTTTTATTTGGTTCCACTCGGTTAGCCACAATTTTGAGATACACCACCTGTGATTGTGCAGCAGCGCCAATGATAGCAAAGCGCATTCACTTCCCGGCCATTGACAAGTGCAACATGAAAAGAGAAGAAAATTCAGATGGTTCCAATGGCGCAGCGTTTAACACTGCTCTACCACTTTCACTCTAACCGCTTTTTGAGTGCTTCATATTTTATGGAATATCAATCTCATGCATGTGATGTCTTTGCTGCGTTGAATTGCGTAGAAAATTTTAAAAAATCTCTCCAACGAGTGCGAAAAAACGTTGAGCACTTAGAGTGTATAAGATTCTAACGGTAAGGAAAGCGCACTGATCTCTCATATTTCATCACTCCAAAGCCAGCTAGATAAAGGATAATCAATACTGCTTTTATTGATAGATCTCTGATGATCAAGCATCGCACGTAAGCCTGAAAGACCCTTCGGAGGCACTCTGTCTGGAATTCATTGTTGATTTGTTAGATGCTTTGAAGGAAAAAGCTTTCTTCGTTAATTCTTAACTCATCGCAAAGTTGCTTTTATCCCATTAATGTTGTAGTAGCTATGCATCATATTTCAGACTGATGTGGAAGTATGCACCTCTATATGCGGTGCTTGTCATACTTGTAATCTACGTTATTAACTTGCACAATAACCCAGTGTTAACTCAAGAAGAGGTATGTGCAGCATAAATCCCATCTGTTTGTCCTCCCTTTTGTAACTCGAATAAGGCCGTCATCAGTGTTACTCGAATTAGACCATTGTAGAATCCACTGTGATGAAAAAAGAACTAAAACTATCGGAAAAAAAGCATAATGCAAAGAAGATTATATTAAGTTACATAGTATGTATACGCATACATATAACGAATACTCATAATATAACACATGTATATATTTAACTAATATTCAACCTCGATTTCAGCAGCTACTATCGACTTCTCACGAAGAATGCCAACAACTGCACCTACATTCTTTTTAGGGTTCTGAAAACAAAAGACGCTGAAGTCTATTTACGAGCCTATAAGACCTATGTTCGACCATCACCAATGGAGTTTGGAATAACTGTCTGGAACCCCTGCAGAAAAGGAGACATTCAACTCTTAGAAAGCGTTCAAAACAGCTTTACACGAAAGTTATTTATCAGGTGTTTTGGGCTAGGTTACAGGCATCTCCCTAATGGATCTGGAAGGGCAAAAATTCTTGGCCTTCCAACACTATATAGCAGGAGGAGGATGACATATCTCACTATGATGTTCAAGATTTTGACTCAAAGGGTTTTTATAGATCCACTCTCCTTCTTTGGCGTTACGCTAACTCTATCCAGAAAGGGGAAGTTACGGTTATATATTTCGGTGGTAAGAAATAAGATTAGATCAAACTTCTTTACCTATAGAAATTTTAAGGAGTTTAATTCGTTCCTGGGTTGTGATAAAATGTCGCTGGGCTTACTGTTCAAGCCTTCCGGAAATTCTTAGAGAAAATCTCTGCTGGGGAGTAGAGACGAAATGTCTCCTATGTCTGCCGTTGTTGTTTTTTTGGTTTCTTTTGTCTTGTTGTGTCTTTCAGAATGATCGTCCACAAACAGCAACTATTGTTCAAGAACTTATGTTGATGGCTTTCCGTTCACATTTACTATCTGGTTCTCTTCTTTTCCTTGTGTTTCACACGTGTTGTTTGATCACGCGTCTTTAAATAAATAAATAAAACAAATAAATAACTGGCTGCGCAGATGAAACAACGAGCCAAATTAAACAGACAATAATTATTCACGGGCACAAGCCATAGATGGAAGGAAGGAATGTTATACATGTCCAAATTTTTAGTTTTCTACTCCGCATTTCGTGAGAGATTCAGTCAACTTTCACAATAGAAAACGGGAGCGGAGAAAAGCTGTTCTGCGCGAATCAACCAAGAGCATGTTTCCATTTAGCAAGCTTGTCCTGAAAAACAGCTAGGCCCTCCTACTCATATATACATTGAACACTTTCAAACTCCTGCCTCGAAGCTGACATGCTGCTGTTGCTCACAGGCGATTTATCTACCCTTGGAGAAATGAGTACAAGATCAAATTGTAAAGGAACCTTTAAAGAAATCCTTCCTTATTATCGAATAAGCAGTAGGAATTACAATGTCTTGTTGGTAGCGAAATATGTTGAACCGATATAGCTGCCTCCTTCGAAAGTCGGAAAGGTAACGGTTCTTCATGAAACCGCGATGTACTACCCCTTCTTCTTCAGTATCACTTAAATTATCAATCACTTCCGCTTCTTGGAGTGGTATATGTATAACGTAGTCCGAAATGATCTTCGAAGACTGCAATGCATAGAGAAAAATTCCTTGTGTTAATAAATTCTTACTTACTTTGATACTCTGATGGTCCTTTTGTCGGCTGGAGGTCTTCTCAGCGAGGACCACAACTCTTCAAGACCGCTCGATCTCCGGCTGCTTACATCCAGTGAGGCAGACTCCGCTCTCTGAGAGATCTTGAGAATGAGACTGACCGTCGCGTTGGCGGTCGTCCCAGTGGTCTCTTATGGTCCCTTGGGAGCCATTCTGTGACACGGTGGCCTCATCTATCGTCCGTTCGTCGAAGCAGGTGTCCGGCCCAGCGATATTTGGACTCCTTCATGTACTGCAGCGTATCTCCTAATCGCGACTTCCCCTTAGCTCCGAGCTTCGTAGGCCTTCTTGAGCACATCGCAGGCAGTATAGAGGCGTTGAATATCGAGGCCCTGAGGCCGGCATCCTTAACCTTCGCGAATCGAGATGAAGGCTGCCCATGCTGCGCGTCTCCTGCGGACGATTTCTGGAGCAAGGTCGTCCCATGTTCGTCACCCAACATGAGGTGCTAATAAATTTGCTCGTCAAAGTGAACTGTCCCACCGACCGAATTCTCTATTATCTGAAGAATTCTCTAATATCTAGGTGTGAATTGAGTTGTAATGGGCGTGGTGGGTTGGCGGTTTGGTTAGTTGCAAATGCACCATGAATTTGACAAAACAAGAAATAAAAATTACAGTCGTTCAAACCGTCAGTTGACTCCTTAAACAAATTGTTTATTGCGCGAGCGGAAAGTAAAGAACATATCAATTTATCCATAAAATAGAGCAGCGAATGCTAGAAGTAGAATGACGAAATCATTGGCCACGTTTTCATATACAGGGAAAGCCCACGGGAAATCGTTTCTTAAAGACTTTCCAAAAATGCAGTCTCCCAGCTTTTCATTATTTTTTTTTTGTTTCCAATCCGGAATCATTTTTTATTAATTCCTGGCATGTTCATATACCATCTGTACTACCAGACCAACACATTTTTAGCATCCTCACGAAAGTGAGAGCTCTCGTCAAGATCTTCACGTAGGACTACATCCACGGCCAACCGACCTTTTGATGCAGTGGAAAAATTGCATGCAAATGCATTTAAATGCTTACGAGAGTGACTCAGACAAGGTAAGCAGTTAGCTTTCGTTTCTAGATTGCTTATCACTATCGAATTGTTTTGTACGTTGTTAAATCTGGCTACCTCTAATTATGTGGTAGGCCTAAACATCTCGTTGACCAAAGTTTGTCCTTCTCTTTTTTGGTAGAAATCACTTACCGACGGCATAGGCCACTGTTACCAGCAACTTACAGTTTTCCTAGGTTTTATATCAAAACCTTCCAGGTTTTTATATCAATACTTTCTTGTCGCCTACTTTCGACAATGTCGTATTTTCTAAAAGAACATTTAAGCTTAAGGATTTTAGGGACTGTGGGATTTGGAAAAGCAGATGGGAAAATAAGGTAAATAGAATTAGCATCATACGCTTGTAATGCCTTGATTTCTCATTTTCACCATGTTTACGCTGTATTTGTGACAACAATGGAAGTCGTCAAGTTTTGAATTCCCTTCAAGTCTAAATAAAAGGTGTTATTTGTTAACGTTGGCTGCAATAATACAGTATGAGTAGTTTTGAACCAGAATATTATATGTCTTTTGAAAAATAGCGTCTTCAGCGCGAAGAACCTGGTGATGCCCGTTTATGCTTATCATTTTCTGATGAAAGCAAGTTCGAAAAGAAAAGTGGACAGGCCATGGTATGTCTCAAAATACTGTTGTTGGCTTCATTGCAAACGCTAGGGTAGGAAGCTTCTAAAAATAAGTTGAACGATTTGAGAGCTCAAGCCTTTATCTTGAAGACCACTATGGAGTAGTTCCGAAGGCTGCAGTAAGAAGAGACTAGTGAAAAGAATGCGAGATTGCACGACACCGCTCCAACACGTGTTCTCCTTCATGAGCAAGGCTCCCGAATTCCTCACACATCGTGTGAATGAATAGCTGTTATAGTGCATAGTCCTTCAATGGCTTTAGAACGGGGTGCCCTGCGATCTTCAAATTACAAGCGCATTATGTTGAAAGAGGTTTGCCTAAGCTGTAGTGACGCAAAAGGGACTTCTGCTTAATCAGCCTACGGTGCCTCGCGATCTGCCATTCCGCGATTGAATTCACGGTCCAATAAGGTTTTGGTGGTTCTTTTAATATTAAATCGTTGTTCATGAAATGACCGATTTTCACTGAAAACGTTGACAGGTCACAACTTTGCCTGGAAGCAATTTTTCAATCGAAATAAGCACCGTTACAATTAGTACTCTTTCCCAACGCGACAATAGCCCAGATATTTTTTTTGTAAAAATCTGGACTGCGATAACTAATGAAGCATAAAAAGCCATTTTGTTGATCTTTGTGACTGAATTTTTTATTCTTCAAATGACGATCTAATGCTTGAAAGTGGTAATCGGTAGGGGACAGATCTGGTGATTATGTGGCAGAGTTTCGTATCCCAATTATCCAGTTTCTGGACGACAATTTTTGAAACGTGCGGACACGCGTTGTCATACAGTAGGACTGGGCTTCTCCGATTGACTGAAGTCGGCTGTGTTTCAATCAACTTCTGGTTCATCAATTCAATTGTCTTATCCCCGCTGTGATAGCGTCTCCAGGTTAGCAAGCTGAACATACAAAGCGCGCGGCAGCCGCTGCTGCGGCAAGCGCGACACCTGCATAATATGTGCTGCTACACTCACGAAGTCTAATGCTCTTGAGACTGCAAAAGCTTCTTTTGCTACCTCTGCTCAGCTATTTAAGGATCTCTCGGTGCACTTAACCAGAGAAAATGAATATTTCGAGAGGGAATTGGATGACCTTAGCGAAGAAATAAACAATTGCTTCTATTGTGAGAAGATCTAGTCTCCCTTTATGACAAGAAGCTTCTAAAAGTCTTTCTTTCTAAAAGCCACATATCTAGACACATTACAGCATAACTCAGGAGTTCGTTAGAGCTCCATTCCAGCCGTTAGAGCCTTCCATAGCAGCCCATCCAAGAGGCCGCCGCGCGCGGCGAAAACTTATATGTTCGTACTACCAGCCCGTCACCAGCCCGTCTCCAGTCCTCAAGAACTTGTCATGGACTACACCAGCCATTGTCCACCCTACGGTCACCATGGTCTTCTTTGGATGGAGACTTGGTTTCGGCATCACCGTGGAGCTCTCATTCTTGTCCAGCCATTGTGCAGAGCGATGACGATTGTTATAAAGGACCCATTTTCGTAGCATGTCACGAGGCTGTCCAAAAAAGGCTCCCTTAGATTGCGCAACAGTAGCGAAACGCAGGCGTTGTGGCACTTCAGCATCGGTCCGGCGGTCAGTTCGTGCGGGATCCATTTATCCAATTTCTTTACTTTTCCGGCCGCATTTCAGTGGCTGCGATCAACGCCGAAATGCTGTGCTAGCTCTCTCACAGTTTGACGCGGATCCGCTGCGCTGCGTCCATTTCTCCATCCGCATAAGTGGAGCACCCGAATATCACGTTGATTCATACTGTAAAGACGACGACAAAAATGGCCAGGATGCAGTTACGTCACAAGGACCATAAATGGGAAGAAAGCGAAGGTTCTGCATTTTCAGAATCTTTATACAATGCCTAAAACGGGAACATTAATAGCCACGAAAGGTCGACCAGAAATAGCAGGTGTAGCAAAATCGGCCATTTCATATCAACGATTTATACATACATCAGTCGCTGTTATACAGATTTATTCTCTTAATATAACCAACACTACTAATGATTTCAATCATAACTAGTGTTTCACAATAGAGGCTAACTAAAAGAAAGAGATAAAGAGAGCATGTGTTTGCACTAAACAAGTGAATGAGGTTAGAGTTGTCTTAACGTTCGGATTTCTTATCTTCGTGTTTAAGCTTCCATTTACTGAAATGCGAGCGAGCCCGCTGACATAGTGAGACGTAGTTTACACAGGATCAGTGCTATGCTCTTTCGTTCTGCTTCTCCTGCTCCTACATCTCCCGTCGAAGCCACTTGTAAAGGAAAAGAGACAAAGTTTAGGCGGAGACGCGATTCCCAGTCGTGAAGCAAGGTTCAGGACAGTCCGGCCAATGCCATTATTTCTTTTCGTTTGTTATCTAGTAGGGATACTGTACGAATTGGGTGCTTATTCATGGCGATAATGTCCAAATATTTATTCTCCCTGAACTTCCTTGACCTTATCTACTGCTGAAGAAAAACTTAGTGAACAGTTCATAACACGGTCAACAGTATGGATTCAGAAATTGCTGCAACAGACCAGAATATAGGCGAAAGTCGGCTGCATAATAACACCGTACATGTTTGAGGGCCTTATTTGTGTCTGGAGCACATTAGTTAATTGCAAGTAACGGTTAAACTATAAACGATTGTTGAAAGTTTTTTTTTCAGTTATGGACAAATTTCTGCAAAGCAGTGGAGGTTTGCGAGAAGATGCCCAACATTTGCGAGCTTAGAATCAAGGACTTCAACAATCGCGACGAATCTAAGAGGCACATTCTACCTCTACATGCTCGTTATTATTACAGTTATTTTCTGTTCTTTTTTTCATTACTAGCTGTACGATTTGAAACGGTTGTCGAAATCTCTGTCGATAACACTGCGCTCCTAGGAGTTAGCCAAGACCTATCATTCACATGTTTGAAGGAGGACAGACCTGAACTCCTACAGCGTTTGCCTTTGAGAGTTCTTGCGAAAAGACAGCATGTTTACTAGAGAGTGAAACGAACTGATTCACATTTAGATATTCGGGTAACAGCTTGCATCGGGAGAATGAAAAATGCGCGATCAGCTCTAAATATCGACTCCAAGCAAAAACTAATGGAGTTATTCTCCATTCAGTTCGGCCTCACGCAATGGAGAACAAGTCTATTAGTTCTGGTTTGGATTTCTCCAAGAACTTCCTGCAACAGATACACAGCCATCTCCACCTCCTATTAATATGCCACAGAGTCTCAGCGGATCACAATTGTGATCCCTGAGATTCTGTGTCATTTACTTTAGACTACAGCCCGAGAACCTCCCATGCCTCTGTTGCAACAGATACGCAACCTTTTTAACCTCCACTTCCTACTGACCCCCATCAATCCCACCTACCATTCATCTCTCTTATGGTCTGAAGCTTTTGTCGGTTGTTCTTCCTATCGTCCCCTCTTTCCTCTTATTTCCTATCTGGCGAGTGTTTGCTTTGTCCATACATTCACCAAAGCAGTCCTCCCTTCTTCCTAGGTAGCTAGTAGTCAGCAATAAAGCACGGCGATCCCGAAGAAGGGCAGTCCTGCGGATTGCACAAGTTACCGTCCAATCCCATTGCTGTCGCACAGTAGAAAAATCTTCGAGCGAATTGTGGATGGACGTAATCGCAAGACCGTCCTGCCTTCTACAAACCAGCGTGGCTGGCCGGCTGTTGCACCATCGATGCCATTCATACTGTTCCTCTTCGGTTTTGTTTCTTGCGATGCCCTTCTGGGGCCGGATTCAACGACTTACGTAAACGGAGATTCTTCCTATAGCATTCGTTCTTACCGTTCCGGTGTACCGTTCAGACAGTTTCCTTGAAAGTTTATTTATTTATGTTTAATTATATTTATTTATATTTAAATTGCTTTTCTCTCTTCACTCCTCACAGCCTCAAAGGTAAGCACTGTGTCTCACTGCTAATTCAATGCTTCTCTCACCGTTCAGACTGCGAATTTTTCTCCTGTGGCTCGACTAGCTCCTCGAGCAAGAGGTTTACTATCGCACTCTTTGCCTTCGCAACTGCTTATTTTAACAGCCTCTTAAAATTAGCGTATGTGGGCGAGCATGTGGGCGTATGTGGACTTCTTCCTTGCCTTTTATTACTAATAAGGTGTACTCATTCCAGAAAAGTGCTGCTATATATCCCAGGTTCCTCTCACTGTCAAGTGAGAATAGATTCCTTGTATTTCTATTTCGGTGTGGAAACTCTGCTACGAAGCATGATGAACCACAAGTCTTTTCGATACCTCCGGATGCTTGTGTCGTTTGTGTTTGTGTTTACGACGATTCTGCACACTTGATAAAATTTACTGTTAGTAACAACGCATAACGTTTCTTGCCAAATCTCAGGTATTTCACCATCATCTGAAGCATATACGACGTTGTTTAAACTTTGTTGATTTTATTCGCTAATAGCCAGCATGATGCTTTCACCTCATTAGGCGAGATGAGGCCAGTGAAGTCTAGGCGGAAATCATCAAGGACATCGCTAAAGCAAAAGCAGAGGTTGATCGGAAACTAAGCGAAATGTAGGACTGACCTGCTTATCGAGCGGTCACCACAAATCAGTATATGCGCCCAATGCGCATTCCAGTGCCCCGCGATATCCCTTTGAAGTCGGTTACGTGGCACTCTCAACAACCACATGGGTTTCGTTTACTCACTCTTTTTTCAGAAGAATATTAGCGTCATAGTGACATTGGGTATAGGACTGGACACAAAAGCAGAGGAGTCATTATTGAAGGTATATTTGGTTCCTATTTGGTTTCCGTAGTACGTCCCCAAATCCATCGACTTTCCTTTCCAGGAACTGCCGGTTGGTTCGCTCTTTTATGGAGCAGATCCGATCATCGGTGGAAATGAGCAACTCTACTCCAAGTTCGGCACCTATTTTCCGTTTGCCGTCGGTGGTAAATCAGGGATCTACAAAACCTTTGTGCTCGATGGCGGTACGTCAACTTTCGGCTATCTCCCAACTGAATGCGCACGTCTGCGCTCCAGATACAGTGCATTTCAGGTTCTTACAAGGAGCGCAGTGTGGTGCATATCGACTTGACTTATTTCCTTTCCAAAATTCTCTCGCACAAGGTGGACTATATTTTCAATTTGGTTGGCCACGGCACTACAGTTTCATTCATTACTAATTGTTTCCTGATCAGGTATACGACAATCTATGGATTGATGCAGAGGGCGGCGAATATGAGATGTTCCCAGCGTTCTATCGCGATGATCAGCTGGATCAGAGCGGCATAACTGTGTGTCAATTCAATATGGAAGTGAGTATGTAATCTGGTTTCCCCGTATTTTTTCATTTCACTGCTTGCACGACGACAGTGAATCCAAACGTGTAAAAAGCTTCAGCGTTGTGCTAATGCAAATGTACTTTGTTATATTTATGAATACTTTCTTTTAATTGGATGCTATTTAGTAATGGAGTTAGCATGTATGTAATATAATGACTTCCATTAAATTAGTGGAGGTCTGTCCATTTTAATGAAACCCATTTCAAATGACTTGCTTTTCTAATTAAATCTGGTAAAATAATATATTCTCTGCCCCAAATATCCGGGGATCAATTCAGTACTTTCGCGTGCATTACATTCGGTACGCTGTAATTTCTCAAATTTTCAAGTCAAAAATATGAACTCATGCTATCTACTGAGCTGTGATCTATCTCGGGAATCAACTACCTTCGGCAGGATAGGCAAGCAGAACACTTGGAGAAAGAGCGCTTTGAGAGCGCTCGCGGGGCAAGCTGTAATACTCACATGAAGCTCAAGTGGAAAGGGTGAACTCCCTCCCAGTCGCAGTTGAGCCGCAGGCGTTTCTTTCAAACAGACAAACAGACAGGAAGGTTCGTTGCTACCTAGGTTCTATGGACTCTGCCGTCTGAAACAAAAATGAAGTCATCGAACCCGAAGCGCCCACTATATTGATTCTGTCGGCTCTATCTCAGCGATGAGCGGATAACGGTCAATCCGCTCATCCCTGAGATAGAGCCGACAGAATCAATATAGTGGGCGATTCGGGTTCGATGACTATCCGTTTTGTTGTTGGTTATCCGGGGATTTTTCGCTGGATAACGAACAACAAAATGTGGCAAGCTTTTGATTACTTAGTTGAATATAAGCACAATTTAAAAAAAATCGTCTTGTGTTTTTTTCCAGTGGCAGTCGAGGTAAGCTTGCAATGCCAGGTCGATGCCTTCTCAGAGTTCTCAATGCTATAATTAGACTAAACTATTTAACTGCTCATAGCGTGTTTTGAAATGCTGAACACTGCCTTGCTCATTTCTATTTGTTCGGTTTTCACCAAAATTCCTTCTAGCATAATGTACGATCTGGAAAAAAAAGTCGATTAGCGGAGAAAAGTACAAACGCCCATAAGAATTACTACGTTTTAAGAATGTGCCAGATACCCGCATCTACACGACCTTTTAGCGCTTCTTGAAGCTATGTTTGGCACTAGCAGCAATTTACAATTTACCCTTTCCAAAGCAACAGAGAGAGTTTTATTCGATCTGGGCAAGAATTAGCGTTAAATTTAGTTTAAATTAGAATTAGATTAAACGATTAAACGATTAATTAGACGTTAAATTTGCGTTAAAATTTAGCAAAACGCGACTCTTTTTAAAGACTGCCCTACCCAAGCCTAGAAATCCTCGTGGGATCTATCTACAGTGACTTCATTGCAGCTGAAAAACATGAATAAAGGATATAAGCCGACGGTATGTAGTGCCAGATGCGACACGCATTCTACTCTTACGTGATATGCTGGAGGCACTTTGAATGCGTATTTGGCCAGTACAATGACTTTGGTCAGCCGATGGACAATTCAGTGCACTGTCCTGCCCGGACAAGCCTGGCACCAATACATCGAGCCCGAAAGGATGCAAGGCTTGTTTGACCTGGAGTGGAAATCCGAACCAGAACAGTCGGAGAGCAAGCGACAGGCGGCACTTCCGACAGCAGTACCACGTGCCATGAAGAAAAAACACCAATAGGAATGTTAAAAGTGGCTTATTTGACATGTGACATGGACAGTGGGTTCAAAAGGGGTTAAAATTTCTGTTGTTTGTTCGTAACCCGGCCATTTTTGGGCAAAATTGTCCGTTATCCGAGTTTCAAAGTTTTATTATCCGCTCATCCCTGCTCTATATACGCTATGCACGTGCAAACTAAGGATGCGTCATCACAGCACCGCCGAAGTAGGCCAGCCCGAGATTTCGCATAAGGTTTTCTGAAAAGTTTCTTAATCCATTTTTTCACTCATTTATGGACCACTCACGACGCAGTTAACTACATTATGTATTGTATGCATTCTTGTGTAGATCTCGAAGAGGCGAATTGAATGGTATCCGCCTTTCCTTGGAATACCCAAGACTAACTGAGTTATCAGCATGCGACGGTTTTTAATCCGTCGATGCTCATTTTTCGACCGTCCGTCGTGAGCGGTATTGTACCTCTCTAATGACCTATGCGATTTGCTGGCATGAGATCGAAGTCAAGAGCCTTTAGCTCCGGCGTACAGATGTTGCCTCCTTTTGCTGCTGATGCACCACATCCACCACTTCTCTCGTGTTGCTCAATTCAATTGAAACTCATTGCAGGTGCACTCTCCGAATCGTGCGCAGAAGGAGATGTTCCGGAAATTCGTCTTCCAAATAATTCGAGACAGCCGATACGCATTCTTCCGCGCCGTCGCCATAGCCGGGCACATAAGGCTGTTCGCCGTGAACTTCGATGACGCTCAGTGTGTAGCGGAGTACGTCGCGCCACCCGACACTTGACCACTCCCACCTCTTCGGGCTCCAACGCTGCGCTTCCCCGCCTTCATAACTGTATATGGGTATACGGGTTGCTCTCGAATTCTCTTTCAATTTCTACTGTCTTTCTTTCTCGCTTCTTTCTCTCGCTGTATCTTTTGACAACTTGTTGATTTGAAAAATATTTCGGTTGGCTCTATAAAGCGAACATAAAATAAATATAAATATACATATATATAAACAATACATATAAATATGTAGATCATCGTTTTCAGTAGCGTTTGTCTCGCTTGGTGGCGGGGTCCATTCTTCTGGTGTGGTGACGCCATTTCTCCCGATCAAATGCTTGATCAGGGTGCACACCAGCCATCTTCAAGTCCAAATGCAACGTATCTAGCTAACGTTGCTTCAGGCGTCCTCTGGGCCGTTTTCCAGGGAGTTCAAGGTCCAGACCAATTTTACAGACGGTGTTGTCGTTAGCGCGAAGCACGTGGCCAGACCATCGCAGTCGAGCTTCACGCAACTTGTCGGCTATCGTGGCGACACCAAACTTTGTCGTATGGTGTCGTTGCGAACGCGGTCCAAACGCGTAGCACCAGCCGTCCACCGTAGCATCTTCGTCTCCATTACACTGAGGCGGCTTTCAATCTCCTTCGTCACGGGCCAGCACTTAACACAGTCCGCCGCTACTGGGCGGACGACTGTTCTATACACCTTTGATTTGAGGTACTCGGGTATTGCCTTATCGCAGAGCACCCCAGTCAGCGAGCACCATTTGGACCAGGCTGCAGTAGATAAATCCTACTTTATGTAATCGGCTAATGTCACGTGTCCGTTATACTTGTGCTTTTTTAAAATTTTTCGAATGAACGAATAATCGAATAACCCCTTTTTTTGGTTATTCGAATTTCCGAATAATCGAATAACCCCTTTTTTGGTTATTCGAATTTCCGAATAATCGAATATTCAAAAAAATCGAATAAACGAATAAACTTTATTATAACTTAATACACCCGGTGCAAAATAGGTTCACCCCTGGTTTGTCCATTGGTACCCGAAGAACCCGCTGCCGAGGTCCAGTAATGTTACCATCGTATTCCCCACTATGGGTAACTTCTATAGGAGAATTCTAAGTAGTTTATCTTATCAGTGCAGGATACCACGAACTTTAACTGAAAATTTAAGAAATGGGGGCCGGTGCAAAATATAAGTTCGCTTCATAGATAATCTGATTAATCACAAAAGTACCTACAAACAAGGTAAGATTAGTACTTCGTCACATCACCTTTGTTGCAGCCATATCGAAAATTCTATTTTGCATGCTACTGATTAGGTTATCAATAACAGTTCGCTCAAAATTGGCCCATGCATGAAGTATGGCGTTCTTCAGATCAGAAACCGATGTCTCAGCGGTTCCATTTTTGTACACTGTGTACAAGAATGTCCCACTAGCTTTCTAGTTTTCGGGTTGAGATCTGAAGAACGACTAGGCCACTTCAAATGTTGAGTTCTGTTGGAGTTAAGCCAACCTGTAGTTGACTGCGATACGTGTATGGATGCATTATCTTGTTGGAAAATAAGGTTGTGCCTACGAAATCTTCTAAAATATGGCAGAAGGTAATCTCCGAGCAATTTCTGGCAGTCTTCACTGTTCATCCTACGCGAGACGAACTTCAAGGCAACAAGCCCATCAAGATTCCACTTTTTTTACACTACTGGAGAGATCTGAGAAAAGAGGTCGAGTATCCTCTAGGCGCAACTTTGACGGTGGAAGTCTCATGGTTGGGCTGCGTTTTCTGGATGCGGACTTGTCTCGTTCGTTTCGAAAGTTCGTCTCGTGTAGGATGAACAGTGAAGACTATCAGAAATTGCTCCGAGATCACCTTTTGCCATATTTAAGGAGACTTCGTAGGCACAACCTCATTTTCCAACAAGATAATGCATCCACACACGTATCGCAGTCAACTGCAGGTTTATTTTATTTTATTTATTCATTTATTCAATACCTTCGCGATAACTGCAAGGAGCAGAAAAAAGTATTACAACAACACAACAACATGAAGACACACCTAGAGCGAGTCAAACCAATGTCGTATGAGGAGAAAGGGCCACCTTCAGCTTACTCCTAGGTCGACTGATAGGAAGCTTCTCAGGCTCCTCTTTTGCTTGAGGCGCACGCAGACCCAAGAATTTGGAGCCTACAAAGCGCGAAAAGTGGATTAACTTATAAACCAGACAAATATCAAAGAATTTCCTGCGAGAAGCCAATATGTGTTTCCTGCGAGAACCAATGTGTACCCAGATATTTGTTCCTTACCAATGCTTTAAGTACCATAGACTAAAGGAACCCGCCAATGCAAATAAGAACCTTGTAGTTAGTTATTCTTTATCTTTTCCACAAGGTTTATAAGAGGTTGGCTCAACTCCAACACAATTCAACTTTTGCACTGGTCTAGTTTTCCTCCAGATCTCACCGCTGATAGAGAACTTGTGGGGCATTCTTGTATACAAAGTATGCAAAAATGGAACCACTTACACTTAGGTTTCTGATCTGAAGAACGCCATACTTCATGCATGAGCCAATGTTGAGCAAACTGTTATTGATAACCTAATCAGTAGTACGAAAACAGAATTTTCGATATGGTTGCAACAAAGATGATGTGACGAAATACTAATCTTACTTTGTCTGTAGGGACTTTTGTGATTAATCAGGTTTTTTACGAAGGGAACTTATATTTTGCACCGGTCTCCATTCGTTAAATTTTCAATAAAAGTTCGTGGTATCCTGCACTGATGAGATAACCTGCTTAAAATTCTTCTGTAGAGGCTTTCGATAGTGAGGAATATGACGGTAACCGCTGAGCATAGGCAGCGGATCCTTCGGGTACTAATGGACAAATCGGGGGTATCTATAATTTTGCACCGGGATGTATTAATAAGGACGATGCGATTTTTGTGTTAGCCAATTTCGTTTGATACGTTTACTTACTCCAAAAGCGCATTGTGTAGGCTCAAGTAAATGTAGTAAAGTAAGTTCAACGCCAACATCCGCCAGGGACAAAATAAAAGATTTGAATTCTTAAAAAAGAAAATAATGAAGATATTCAATATCTTTTCAAAACCGTTGACAATACTCGTTAAATGGCAAGACATGAGAACTTTTCTCCTGCAAGCAAAATCCTACAGAAAAAAATCCTACAGAAATACGTGTGCAAAACATCTACGCACAAGTGCAAACCTTTGCGAAATAAACCGTTCACTCCATTTGTTCATTTCATTATCTCACAGGAATCGTCAGCCAATCACATTGTAGAGTTATACGGCATTTTCAGTCGAAATTCAACGTTTTTCAAATAAATTTCAACGTTCTTCTGGAATCTTCCCCGTGTAACAACGTTGAATTTGATTTGAAAAACTTTGAATTTCAACTGAAAATGGTATATAGTCGTATATGCAAACTGTGAGCTTCAGTCCCAAAGTAATCGAGGTCGCTGAACACGAATCTTAAGTTAGTTTTTGCAGTAACGGTTGCCATCAAGAGATATTAATCAAATTATCGATTTTTCGTAAATATCACTCAACAAGATCGAAACTTCAGGCCTGAGGTAATCGAGGTCACTGAACACGAATCTGAATTCATTTTTAATTTTCCGTCGAAATTTGTGTTTACTGTGCAAATTCCGTAGAGTATTCAAGTGTATGACATCCATGACAGTCGTGGTCGCATAGAACGCAAATGTGAAGTTAGATTTTGAAAATATCGACGAAGACCGGTCATACAATTGATTCGCTTCAACGAATTCTCCATAGAAAATCAATAGCTCGATCAACTTCAACCGATAATTTCAAAAACGAACTTCAGATTAGTGTTCAGCGAGATCGACGAGACCCCAACGGCTGAAGCTTCGGACCGCAGTCGATCGCCATCAACTGCGGTCAGTATCGCCAATACGCCATTTCCCCACGCCAGTTGTGATGGACTGATGGAAACACGCACGCACACACACACTACCTTTCTATGTATAGTAGGATATTGAATGCGTTTTCGTTACGGTGAGCTCCTCGACAGTGTGCTATCGAAAACAATCGTCACCGAAGTGAACGCCGCTCACAAAAATCATCATTATGCCACATTCAAAACAACCACGTATTCGAAATTCGAATATTATTCGAATTTTCGCACCTCGAATAATCGAATTCGAATAAATATTCGAATTTTCGCACCTCGAATAATCGAATTCGAATAATTATTCGAATTTTCAAGCCTCGAATAATCGAATTCGAATAATTATTCGAATTTGCAAAACTCGAATAATCGAATTCGAATAACTATTCGAATTTGCTAAACTCGAATAATCGAATTCGAATAATTATTCGAATTTACGGAGCTCGAATAATCAAATAATCGAAAATCAAATTCGAATAAATTATTCGAATAATTATTCGAATTCGATTATTCGAGCACAAGTATAGTGTCCGTCACGGGGAGGTGGGGCTGAAGCCAAAAGATGTCTACGTCAGTGCGACGTATCCCAGCCGGGCTTTCTTTGTGCTTAACCATGGGCGATTGCTGGCGAACTGTATCCTTGGCGGCCGATAGTCCAAGTTTACGAGATATTCAAGGGACAACGCGTCAGGGTATGAATGGGGATCGAGTGCAGAGCGTAGGGATTCAGGAGCCGTGCCCTAGACGTCGTTCAGCATGCGTCTGGATTCAAAAGGCGTGCTGAAGACGTCGCCTAACGTACGTAGGTATTCAGAAGACCTTCGCTAGACGGCGTGAGTCAAGATTCAGAATATCTGCGCTAGACGTCGTCCAACGTGTGTAGGGATTCAGAAGACGCGCTGAAAACGTCGCCCAATTTGCGTAGGGATTTCGAGTAAGGGCGACCAATAGGAGAGGACCAACAAAGGGGGACCATTAAAGGGGAGCGTACTACTACGCCTCCGGCATAGCTATTTCTTTGGGAGCGCCAACCCCAGGAGGCAGTCCCTCCAAAACCTCAGGGTAACCTTCCCACTCGTATAGGACTTGGCCGTTCTATACGTTTGATCTAGGCCAAAAACCAGCTCAAGCACACCTTCTAACGCCCATTACTTTCAGGTTAGGCGCTTTCATAAGCGCAAAATTAACGGCAAGTACAACCTAGAAAATTTCGGTAACTCTACAATAGGTAAAATATGTAACAATAATAAGTGTGTAATCTGTGATATTATGGATACTAATAATTTTATTGATAGTTTTACTACTGGTTGTATAATAAATACCTATAAGATAGATTTAGCCACTTGTATGTCTTCTAATGTTGTATACTGCCTAACCTGTGTTGATTGCGGTAAGCAATATGTAGGTATTACTAAAAGGAAACTGAAAACTAGAATAAAGGAGCATATTAATAATATATATAGGCAAAAAACTAATAAAATCTTCTATAAACACTTCGATAAGGCTTGTTTTAGTAGAAAATTTAAAGTAACTATTCTGGATAATCTTGAAGAAAATATTGACATAACTATTTTGAAAGACAAAGAACTTTTTTGGATCAAACTCTTAATGACTGCATACCCCTTTGGCTTTAATGACAACATTAAAGGTTATGGTAATATAACACATATTTCTAACCCTCTCTCACATAAGCCTAATCATCCATTTTTTAATCTACAGATAGTAAAAAATCGTTCTAATAGAGGTAATAAACAGAAAAGTAGATCTAAAAAACAATTTAGTTATAACGACATTATTAATGAAACATTGTGCTTCCTTAATGAGGAAGGTCGTAATGGTTTTGAATTTTTCAGATTCCTTAAGTCCAAAAAGCAAAATTATATCAAGATTCTTTTATCAATTACTCTTAATAATATGGAATCTTTAGAAATCTCACAAGAAAAGAAAATTCTGCTACTCAGCTCATTATGTTACTTCTGTCGCGAACCCGCGATCGCTCCTCGATCCGTGGCCGGCCCGGGCGCGCTGTTCCCACGGTAGCTTGCCGATGAGGCGCCTTCGATCGGCCTGGGAGCATGGGAAAATCGGTGACGTAGCACCATCGATCGGCGCGCGCCGCCTCCTCTCGTCCGGCGCGCGGCCATTCGACGTCCCTGCGCTCCCGCGACGAGGTCTGCCGACCTCTCGCCTGCTCCTATTCCGGATGGCTACCGCGGGGCCTCGTCCCTGCAATTTCTGCTGCTGACACTACGGACGGAGGCGCCAGGAGAGGGCCGCGGGGTCTGGTGAGCCTCACGCTCACCCCCGCGGCTCCAGGAGAATTCACTACGACGGCCATGGAGGACGCCTGACTATTTGTTATTCCTTTCGTCATACTGTTCGATGTCTACTGACTGCGAAGGCAATAAACCTTACGGACGATACGGTGTGCCGTGTGGAGAAACCGGGTGAGTCCCTTCATATAGGGTATTGTGTGTATGTGCATTGCCGTGGTCTTGTGGGTTCCCTTGGGTCCGGGTTGTCCCCTGCAGCGGAGTGGGAACTGAGGAGCCGGGTGGCTCGAGGTCAGGAGAGGAGGCCAGTCGCGACAGCTGGAGAGTGATCAATACGTTTGGGCAATACGTACGACTGTGGCAATACGTGGGGAGTCCCGTGGGGTTAGGTAAGATCTGGGACCCTCCGGTGCCCTTGGAGCGACACGGAGCCACCAAGGCAATCGAGGAACACCTCAGCCTGTGGGGCCACCGATCGCAACATGGTGCATCGGCCGTTGGTAAGCGATCCCGTTGGTCAGTGGTTGTTACCCTGACCGTAAAAACGGCGCTACCACGCCCCTGTGCGAGGTGTTTCCTCCCCCGCACTCCCCTGGGAATTAGGTAACGTGATGGTTGGGGCTTTTGTGCGGGTTGGGGCCAAAAGCGCACTAGGTTAGTCCGCGCCCACTGGCCCCGGTGCAGAAGTCCGGCTGGACTGTGGCAACCAGCCATCTGAAGCGCCGGGGGTCCCTTTGGGTAGCGGGGCGCCTAGGACACCAGCGTTGGGGAACATTCGGATGGCAGACGGGGCTAGAGCTGCTCCAAGAGGGCAAAAGGACAGTGAGGTCTAGACCGCTAAATTCTGTAAGTGCCGGAACGGTTTTTCTCCGGCCGCACCTAGGGGGAGCTCCCACATCCTATACCATGCGGATTGGCCATCCGCTGAGGTAGTGTGGATCGGTGTTATGGTTGGGTCTGTCCTTGCTTGGGCCCCGCTGTCACTCTGGTGGTACTCTTCTGCGAGGTACGCGCACGGTCCCTCTACTTGTGCGCACAGTGCTCGCACTCCCCTTCTTGTCAATACGTTACTCAACAGCCCTGTCGTACCGGTAACATCTCAATACGCTCACTCGTATTCCCAGTATGGCCTCTCCCTAGCCTCAGCCTCTCACTCTGCGGCAACTCTCCGCCCAGGCCTTGGGTTCTTTAGGTTTTCGGGTTTTTTAGTAACTACCCCCCCCCCTTTTTTTTCCCCCATTCCCCCTTCTATTTTCTTGGGTTTATGTTCGGGTTTCCCCTCTCTTTGTAAGTATAGGTGTCTCTCACGGTTTCTCATCCGCACACGCGGGGTATTTAGTCCGTGGGGCTTATTCATTACGCTTAGTGGGCATACGTCCCCCCCTGTTTAGTTCTTCCTCATCTTTTCGTACTCTTCTAGTTCCTCTTACTTTAGCTGTTCTTCTTCCCCCACGTAGTTATCTTAGTAGTCCTCTGTCTTTTCTCTTAGTCGTAGTTCCCTCTCCTTTCCCTTCTATCCTTCCTCCGTGGCCTCGGGTGGCTCCAATACGTTCCATCTCTGTCTCTCCGCCGGTGCCAGTCGTTCGGTCGCTCGTCGGCCTATTGTGTATGATTGGCGCCTTGAAGGATCGATACGTTCGGTAGAGTCCGACGACTACTCCCGCGCTAACATCGAAGTCGGCGCGAAAATCGAAGTCCATCCGAGGAGCCTTCCTCAACCGCGATTTGAATCGCGGAGCGGGAACGGCTCGGAAAGGGCAGCATCGGGACGCGGGACCGTTCCGTGCCAGGCACGACCCAATCAATACGGGCTGACGTGTCCAAGCCTGTCGAGAAGCGATCCGACCCTATGGGGAAGGAACCGACTCGAGGGACTTGCACAGGCCAGCCATAGACTGCCAAGACACCCCCAAGCGGAGAGATCCCCACTCGAAGTAGCCTGCTTCGTCCGGCTAGCGGAGTCAGTAGCGGCGTGGCTGCTGCTGACCTGTGCCCCGGACCGCTTGGTAAGGTGTGGCAGTCCACACATTTCCGAATACATGGCGAAACCCCCTTCACGGAATCCTGGAGCCGTCAAGTTAGCCGCAAGGGTCTATACCGGCGTGCTACGGCAAAATGCTCCGACATCCTAACATCCATCTACCGTGAAGAGTTCCAACTGTATCGCCTTAAAGTTCGGAAGTCATTACGTATATCATCCAATACGTATAACGAGACGCAATATTCGTTTCGCTCGTGTGACGGTACGTGCAATCGAAAACAAGGTTTTCGACTTTACGCACACAGCAAACCGTCAAATCGACGAGCTGAGCCTAGCCAATACGGTGCGTCTCTTGACACCAGTATGTAAGCTGGAGAGCACTTCAATCACCTGCAGTGGAGCCACATAAACACGGAGTCACGGTTCCCGACATGACAGCCCCAGGCGGAGACACCCACATACAAGACGTAGGGCGACGACACGCGATGGACGACAGCAGTATCGTGGGTCACACTTTTCAAACCTCCACCTTAGCTTCGTCCTTCTAGACGTATATTGGCAAATTACTAACGTTGTAGTCAATATCTATACATAGTTTAGTCTGTAGTTCACTTAGTTTTACGTATTAACCCTAGTTTTCCCCGTATTCGTAGTAATATTTCTGTAGAACAACATATAACGCGGTGTTTCGCCCCGTACTGTCGTTCCAGTTTGCGTCAATGCAGAACGTCGGCGTAGATGAACAACTAGATCTGCGAGTCCAGCGAATCCAAGCTGACGATGCCCTCCACGGACTCCAATGGCCTCGATCAACGATACGAACGACCCAGTCGAGGATGGAATGGCACAACATCAAGCCAACGGTGAGTTCTTACATATCTGTTTTTCGGGTGATCCATACGATGTTTTCCGCAATCAACATAGTCCGTAAAGGGACACAGCGGAAACTCCTGGACCTTTTCGTAGCTTTACGCTACTCGATTTCTGTCGATACGCAATACGGCCGATATGGCACTGTTATTTTGCAGTCGTGTACGATTCCGTGATACACTCCGTTCAATACGTTAAATTGCTCCGCAGACGTCAGAAGCGTCACCAGAACCATCAAAGAGGTTGAGCCGCGAGCCAGCTAGCAAACAGTGACATTTAGTGCCTCCCTGGACAGAAGTTGGCCTTTGGCAGTACCGTTCAGGTCATTAGGCAGGCACGTGAGGCAGTCGGAACTGGTCAAGGGTAACACTGGGGGCGCAGTTCCTAGATAGCTTCACGAGTAGGCTCTCTCACGAGAAGCCGAAGCCCATGCCGTTGACCCGAATAGCAACATCGAGCCACAGACAGCGAGAACGTCCTCTAAGGGACGAAGTGGGATGAGTCGTTAAGTTCCCTTTCAAGTCTCGATTCGCTTCTTCATCTCTTCCTTGCTCACCTTTCTCCTGTAGTTTTTCCACTCTATTTGTTTAACCTTTCCTTGCTAATAGTTTTAGCAGCTTCTTCCAACTTCCTGTAGTTTGTACATTACTTTTCATTACAGTTTCTAGCAAGCTCTTTCCATGTTCACTTTAGCTGCTCTAGTTCCAATAACCTCATCTCCTCCTTCCTTTATTTAGTTCCTAGCCATAGTCACTCTTATTTCACCCCTCGTAGTTCTTCACAACTAGGTAGCCTTTAACAGTCTCCTTTAATCTCTCGTCCAATTTGTAGCTTCTCCATAACTTCGTAGTGGTTAGTTTCTCTCATGCTCCTTTAGCTAATATAACTCTCCTTTCGTAGTCGCATCTGACCGTCTCCCCCTCTCTATCTTCTCTCCCTTGTCTAGCCTATCATAGCCTTCTCTCCTGCTCTCATGTATCCCTTGCCTCGACTCTCCCCACTCCGGCCAGCCATAAAAGGTTCAGAGGCGTCACTAAGTGACCGTGCCAACCGTTACAACACCTCCGGTCACAAAGGCTCACGCAAGATCAGTCGCGCCCATCCGGCGACACAGCCTCATAACCCCATCCACGTGACGCTCAGCCAGCTCTCCATTCGTAAGCTTGCATTCACTCAGCACCATTAAAGTGCGTAATCCAATACGTGTTCATTCTCACACCCCAGTACGTTCCACGTAGCTAAGTCTACGTTCACCTTCGCTTCACACGAAGCACTTTATACGATTTCATAAGCATTTCTCCCTCATTACGTCGTCCCGCTGCAGGCAAAGTCATCAAAAAGGCTGTTATTAGGCAGAATGTGAGGGGTCCTGCAACGAAACACCTAGGCAAGTGCAACCCAGCAGGCGCATTGCGAAATAGTGGCGTTTCACCATTCACTTCTTGCTCCCTCTTCCATTACTCTCTCTCTTCATCCTCTTGTCTAAATCCCTCTGATCTTGTCATTCCTTTCTCCCCCTGTCCTCTCGCTCCCCTTCCTTTAATCGTGCCCCTTTTCTCCTTTCTCTTCCTTCCATTCCTCCTTCCTCCCCTTTCGCCTTTTTCGTACTTTTCACCTCAGTTACATCACTGCATTCGCCCCTTTGTTATCCTCTCGCATCATTCACCTTTCGCAATGTCTCTTTTTCACTGCTCGTCCTTATAGATGGTATTCCTCTCTAGTACATCACTCTTCTTTCGCGCTACACATTCTCGCTTCGCTAGCCTCATCTTTTACCTTCAGTCTTCCTGGTCAGTTTACTTATCCTATATCGTCCTTTCCCTCTTCCACCCTCATCATTCTCTCTTCTTGTTATCCCTTTATCGCCCTCTCATTGCACAGCCTTCTTTCCTCATTCGCATAGATACCCTTGTCTCAGTCTCTTCTTCATGGTCCCCTTCTTTGTTGTCCATCTCTTCCAAGCATTGCCACTTCTAAACATCATCGCCTGCTCTGTTCACCTCGTTGCCACACAGCCAATACGGTTCATAGAGTCTTGCCTACGTCAAGGCGTCAGGTCCTGCCACGAAGTGCTCTCATCGACAGCCATAGCGCGCGTAGTGTCAAGTAGTAGATTCCCGTTCTCTCGTTCCTTTTTGCTTCATTCCTTTCCCTCTTCTCTGTTCCTCCTATATCACACCTTCTCACCTATTTCTGCACACCACTCCTTCTTCACCTCTTCATCCTATCTCTAACCTATTCGAAGCTCTTACTCCTTTCGTTCCTTTATCTTCCTTTTAGTCATCTTTGCACTATTTCAACTACACTTCACTCTATTCTATGCACTCTTCTCCTTCCACCTCCAAGATCAACGCCCACGTAGTGCACTATCTTTCATATCAGCTAACCTCTCTCTTCCAGAAATCATTTTCTCTAGCGCGTTTACTCTAACATGGCTGGACGATCAAGCGAAGGATCTTCTCGCGGTCAGGAGTTCGATGCAAGCAGCCGACGCGGACTAGGCGACAATCGACGCAACCGTACCAGCCTCAGTGGGCGAGCACGAGGATCTACAGGTAGGTTCGACCCTACAATTGATGGCGGACTTTCCGCACAATTATCCTCTGTTGATATGTCTGATGTATCTGTCACTACGATCAATGCGACGACCTCGGTTCCTATCTTAGCTCCTACAGCCCAGTCGAGCACTTCCATTTTTGTACCACCACACATCCACAGCTCCTGGGCAGAGCACATGCAGTCCGAGGCTGCACTCAATACGGCATCCAATACGAAGGCAAGCGAAGCCTCCACACTGCGGAGCCAACCCCTTCCTACGGGTAATTCCCAGTCCACCGTCAGGGTTCAAAATTTCCCCACCATTCGAGGGACGCCTTCCGCGGAAGGCTCATCAAAAGTGACCCAGCACAATACCCCACGTCCCCAAGCTCCGCAGCTCCCCACTGATCCGAGGCCCTGTCCTGCAGCCCCAGCGCAGGAATCAGCTCGCCAGCCGACATCCGCACTCCCGCAGGGAAGGTCATCGCGGACTGATCGGAGGGCTGAGCAGACCAATCCGCAGGAGCAGCTGGAAAGGGAACAGGATCAAGTTCGTTATCGCATTTTGCTGGACGCCATTCGCGGCCAGTTCCAGGGTACTGGGTCCCCAAACACCCCCCTTCAACCCAATGTTTCGGTAGGGGTAGCCCTTTCGTCCTCCCAAACCCCTTCGCTTGCCCCACAGCCACAGACTAGCGACACGGGAACGGTCGAGGAGCTCACAGCCTCGCAGTTCCGTACCGTGTTCGACTATATAGTCTCTAATAATGTTTTACGCGACCTCGTCGAGCACCCCCAAGTTCCTCCTAGGGAAACAACCCAAGTGAGGATGGAGGATCACGAGGCGGCCGCGCAAATCATCCACTCACTACGGCTAACCCTCAACGCTGCCACGGAAGCCACACGTTCCTTTCACAATCTTGCTGTTCTTCTTGGCCGTGGCAGCCCACTACGTTATTCGCATACTGTTCTGATGAGCTGGATCCAGGAACTGACGCATCAAATTACGTCCATTGACGTCCAAAGGGGACAGCTCACAGAACTAGTTCTACCGCGTCTTTTCACCCAATCGACGCAGCAGGACTATTTTCGCAATACGTTTCAGCTCTTTAACATTACAGAGGACCTATTTAGAGAAGTCCTTCAATACGCATCCGCGGTCACGGCTCACGCCACGCGCATGATTAGGGTCCTTCATGCTTACCAGATGCTTCAGGCCCTCCATTATAGGGTGACTCCTCACACCGAGGAGAACGCAGAGTACACCTATCTCATGCAGGCGAACATGCCGGAGACGCCGGACCCTAGCTCCTGCCTAGAGTCACTACGTTGGTGGCGCGAGAACTACTCCGACGCCCTCATGATTCACAATACGCGCGGCTACCTCAAGACACACGAGGTAGACCGCATTCTTCAGGAGCAACAGGGCCGACAGTCTGCCAAGACCGCACCCACTACGCAAACCCCTCAGTCAGTACGCCAGACCCAGACCCGTGCCCCAGCTCATACGGGGCCATCAACATCCCTTTCAGGGTCTCCTGCTCCATTCGGCGCAATGGAATCCTCGACGCCTGCTCAGCTGCCAAGTGCCATCCTGCAGTTTCCACGACCTCAGCAGACAGTCACGACGCGGACCGATGGACGCCACGAATCACAACATCGCGGACAACGACGAACAAGACCCACGTCACCACAACAGCGGAGTAAAAAGGCCTGCCCTGCGAAGAAGTCGGGAGACACGGGACGAAGAACAACACGGCAGTGCCAACAGGGCTCCACAACGAAAACTCAGCATAGACGGCCAGTTCCACCAGCTCAAGAAGACCGCCCAGGATCAAGCCGACGACAGTTACCAACACCAGCACCGGAAGGCGTGTGTCCGATCCCCAGCGCACATCAACGACAGGAGACACCGGCAGCTCACCTACATCCGTCGCTGCCGCAGCCGCTGAGAGACGGCGCATGCGTGTTCTGCAATCACCTCGATCACTCCTCGGAAGATTGCCCGAAGCACATCAACATCATTGATCGAGTCGAGATTCTTAAGAACCGCAAGCTGTGCTCTCAATGCCTCAGTCGTCATCGAGGGGAATGCTTCGGCTGGGATCCCTGCAGTAGGTGCAACAGGACAAGCCACCACCCAGCCGTCTGCATCGACAACCCCATCGTCGTATGCGAGATTGAGGGAATGAAACATCGGATCTATCACCAGATGGCCGCATACACCCTCAGGCCATACCCACGGAACGTAACATCACACACGTCACCGACTCCACGTCAGCATCAGGAGCCGTCCACATCCGGTTGCGCCTATCGTTCGGCATCTACGGCATCGACGCAAAGCCGTCTTGAGGAGCCTCAGACAACCCTCCGCCGCGAATCAAGTCCACGGTCCCGCGCAGGAGGATTGTCTCCTTCCCAGGAAAATAGGGTTAACCCTCAGGCACCACGTCGAAGTCAGCTGCCCTTCCGCGAGTTCTGCAATTATTCGCCGAGACCCCCTTCTTCTGCTGGCCGGGAGGCCTCGTCCTCGGACGAGGATGAGCTCACTAGCGGAGGCGGCGCGTGGTAAGCCGAGGCAGAAGCCGTAAGAGCAGTCAATACGTTCCACCCACTCAATACGGTTTCCAACGAGAGATATACAGTCAATACGATAACGTTGTAACCTTGACACATTACAGGGAAGTTGAGGCGGTAGAAGCTAGAGTGGCAGAGCAAATGGACGGCAGAGAACGAGCACGAGCGACAGGAGTGGCGTCATGGTAAGTTGAAAGGTAAGGATACTGCAGTGTTGCAGATTACGCCCCGCGCTCGTCAACAACATCGACCAGAAGCCGTCAAGCCGTGCACACCACCTGCAGCGCCAGCCAGCTCTAGTAGGAACGTTTCCTTCCCTTAGTCAATACGGTCTTTTATTTACTTACAGATTCTCGTCATTGCGGCATGCGGTATTTCCGCGTAGGAAACCGGCGCATGGCATCAGGCCACGAGACGCCGTAATGGTTTCCTTAGTTTTAGTTCTGTTCCTCCTCTCTTCTTTCCTATTTAGTCACTTGTAGTATCTTTCTATTTAGTTGCATGCGTAGTTGTAGTAGCTTCCCTTTCTATCAGTTGCATGCAAATAGCTTCTCCTCTATTCAGTCGGTAGATTTCCAACCTCCTTTTCCGGGAACACATATGATGCGCTGATTCTAGCCAATGGCGATGGCGATGCGAAGGGTCGATCCGGTCGGGCTGCGCTTCGATGGGCGTAATGGCGTGATGCATATGGTCGAGGAGTATGGCCGCTCGTCGGGGCGCGGTTGAGCAAGTACGTCCTCGTGACGGAACGCTCCCGCAGCAGCCCTGACTCCCCTCGTCGCCCCCTGAATCGCGTATCAGCGTTGTTGTCCCCCTTAGTCATTACGTAGTCTTTTCTGTAGTAGTTTTCTATAGTGGTATTGGTGTAATATTTTGTTGATGTTTCTTTTTTTCTTCTACTGTTTGTTGTTACGGGAAGGCTCGTCTGAGAGCCACGGCGATTATGCCGATGTGTACTTTTTATATTAGTTCTTATACATTCCGTTATCCTATCATGGTATGTTTTCTATCTGTTCATCTTATAGTTATTATCATCTGTAGGTTTTTATATTCCGTGTTAGCTTCCTCCTCGTAGTAGTATAGTAGTTCGATCGGTTTACCGCAGTAGTTAGTAGTCCTATATGTCCATCACGTAGTTTAGCTAACCTTCGCCGGCCAGTAGGTAACCGCTCATCCTTCAGTCAGTCCGTCCTTCGTGGCTCTCTTCTCTTCACTCATTACGGTCGGCGTAGTCCACATTCTGTAAGTAGGTAAGCGGCCTCGTCTCTGGGCATGTTGCCAAGAGGTCTTCCAGGTAGAGGTAGGGATGTGTGACTCGCCCCTTCCTTTGTGTCAATACGTGTGAAGGCGTCCTCCCGTCAGCCACTCCCTGTTTTTGCATCTGGGGTTGTGGCGTTGGGCAGTGATCGCCTCACTACCCTCGTGGGTCCCTCTCAGGACGCCTCCGCCTCCTCATCCAAAAGGGCAATAGGCCCAGCAGTAGGAGGCAGCCGACAGCGCTACTCCCCCATGGGGATGAAGTCCAGCCGGTCACTCTTCGTGGGCCGGGAGTGTCGCGAACCCGCGATCGCTCCTCGATCCGTGGCCGGCCCGGGCGCGCTGTTCCCACGGTAGCTTGCCGATGAGGCGCCTTCGATCGGCCTGGGAGCATGGGAAAATCGGTGACGTAGCACCATCGATCGGCGCGCGCCGCCTCCTCTCGTCCGGCGCGCGGCCATTCGACGTCCCTGCGCTCCCGCGACGAGGTCTGCCGACCTCTCGCCTGCTCCTATTCCGGATGGCTACCGCGGGGCCTCGTCCCTGCAATTTCTGCTGCTGACACTACGGACGGAGGCGCCAGGAGAGGGCCGCGGGGTCTGGTGAGCCTCACGCTCACCCCCGCGGCTCCAGGAGAATTCACTACGACGGCCATGGAGGACGCCTGACTATTTGTTATTCCTTTCGTCATACTGTTCGATGTCTACTGACTGCGAAGGCAATAAACCTTACGGACGATACGGTGTGCCGTGTGGAGAAACCGGGTGAGTCCCTTCATATAGGGTATTGTGTGTATGTGCATTGCCGTGGTCTTGTGGGTTCCCTTGGGTCCGGGTTGTCCCCTGCAGCGGAGTGGGAACTGAGGAGCCGGGTGGCTCGAGGTCAGGAGAGGAGGCCAGTCGCGACAGCTGGAGAGTGATCAATACGTTTGGGCAATACGTACGACTGTGGCAATACGTGGGGAGTCCCGTGGGGTTAGGTAAGATCTGGGACCCTCCGGTGCCCTTGGAGCGACACGGAGCCACCAAGGCAATCGAGGAACACCTCAGCCTGTGGGGCCACCGATCGCAACAACTTCCATTTTAATTATGGTAACAGTTTTAAGCAAAAAATAATCAAAAATAATACTTTCATCAATCTTAAGATGCCATACTATGATACGATCCTTGATTCTTTTAATATAAATAAAATTATTAATGATAAACATATGGTCAGTCTAATTAAAGAAAATAGTGATAAACCTTACAAACCATTTAGAATAGTATACCAATATCAAGAACCTATTTCCAAAAAACTTTACTACTACAATAGCTTTTTACGTAGCATGGGTAACAATAATACATATAGTCCCCCCTGTATTTGCGACAAATACCAATCTTTTATAGATCCGTATTATGGACATGTGGTAACAGGAAATATCGACATTTTTAAAAATTTAGAAGTTTACCAATTATTATGTAAAGGAACGAAGTATAGGCCACCTCCTTGTTTCACTTCTTTTGAAATCAAACAAATCTGGCATAATATGTTCTGTTTAGTTAATACAAAAATTAAGAATCGGTACAGACTCAATGCTAAAATTTTAACTTTAATCGAAAATACTCAAAAATTGTTCTTTTATAACAGAAAAAATAGAGCCCTATTACATGTTAATAAAAAAAGTTCTAATTGTTTAGAAAAAACAAACTGCTCTGGTATAGACTTTGTTAAAAAATATTTTATATTATGTCCTTTAGATAAAACGTCATCCAACTATGGTATTGTTTGTAAGAAATTATACTATAATAAGATTAATAATGAAATAGAAAACATAAATAACAATACTTCTGAAAAAATATATACTCCTAATAGTACAGAAATTAAAGAGTTAATAAATAAACATAATATATGCATCACTAGTTTTAACCTAAGTTTTGTCAATAATAGCATTATTCCTTTAATTTATTGTATTCCTAAGCTTCATAAAAATCCAGTTAAGTTTAGATTTATAACTGGTGCATCAAACAGTAGTGTCAAACCCCTTGCTATTGAATTGGCTATTATTCTTACACATATCAGGAATCACTTCAAAAATTATGCTTACAATGTTTTGTGTAACAATGGCTGTGTTAAAAATTTTTGGTCCATTAACGACATTAACATATCTAGTGAAATATGTGCACTTAATAATGTAAATCTTAAGCTTTATTCTGCTGACTTCACAGATATGTTTACAAATATCCCTCATAACACAATTATTAAAAATATCACAGAAATCATAAATATTTGCTTTAAAAATGCTAACAAAAACTTTCTATTAGTAAACAAATACAAAACTTTTTATAGTGACTTACCTTCTCAAAATGATAATTACAGATCTTACAAAAAAGAAGATATAATATATTTGCTGGATTTCTTATTAAATAATGCTTACTGCATACTTGGCAATTCTACATATAGACAAATTAAAGGAGTTCCACAAGGGGGTAATGCCAGCCCAATTATAGCTGATCTTACCCTAAGTTTATTTGAATTTAGAAGCTCATCTAACAGCTTTCTATTAAACAAAGTTTTCCTTCCTTACAGATACATGGATGACATATTAATCATACATAATTTAGAAAATAGTTACATTGAAAACAAATTACTGAATACTTATCAAAATTGTTTAAGTTTAACAAAAACTAACGTTGATGACAAAATATGTAACTTTTTAGACTTAACTATTACAGTAGTCGGTGAAAGATTGTACACTAAACAATATAATAAAACAGATTTTTTCAATTTTAGAATAACTAGATTTCCTCATAGCTCAACTTATACCAGTCAAGTACTTAAGAAATCAATAATATATACTGAAACTCTACGTATTTCTAGAAATTGTACGAAAAAAGAAGATTTTATAAATAGATTGAATAGTTTAATTAATAACTTACTAAAGTTGGAATATACTAAAAAAATTATTATCCAAGCAATCATCTCTTGCATTCTTAATAACAAAAACATTTCCTATAAATATGAACTTCCCAATTCCTTTAAAGCAATTCACAAGTTTGTATATACAGTATTTCAACAACTTCTATAATAAATCTGTTTTTTAATATAGAATATCCTGTTTACATTCCCATTAGTTTACTTTCCCATAATTTTACCTCACTATAATTTGATCACCCAGTCAGTACCCATTGCACTTTCCCGCTAATACTTTGATCTCACTTGCATATAAATAACCCCCCACACTGTTTCCTCTACGCTACCACTCCCTGCCCTACTGATGATCCTCCGGGAGTAATGGTAGCTGTCCATCGCCTTTAATATCCTGTATAGGGCTAAGAGGTGAAACAGGATATTTCTTACTTTTAGTCCTGCATTTCATTAAGTGTTACATTAGATTCTTCTATTTTATTAATGTTGAACTTATGGTGAACCATGAGCAAACGAAAAGTCAGTGAAAGAGAAACAAGGTCGTACCCCGCTGCTCTTTAGGTAACGAATCAGATTTTCCAGCGGATCACGAGATTCCGTCTGAGGAACATCTCCATGTCAACGCCAGGGTAACGTATCGGTGCAACCGCCTTCGTCAGAGCCTGAAAAAACAAGAGGACTTGGAGAGGTTATGCGGTTGCTGACCACTTCTAAGTCAAAAGGGTTTAAAAAGGGCGGTTTTTAATTTCGGTCAAGCCATTTCCGCTCCACTACCCTCTTAAATTGGAGAGACTTGAAAGTCTTCCTTGAACGAATAACCTCTCCAAGTCTCCTTTCCCGTCCTTCCCCGTGCTTTGACGTAGTCGACTGCGCCGAAAGTTTCCTGGTATAAATTCGGCTAAACGAAACCAGCCGAATTTGAACCGAAAAAAGCTGCACTTGGCCTTACAACTTGAAGCATTTCTACGATCACTTTTAGACTAGCGACACACACACAACTAATAACAAAAATAGATCGCAAGTGCGCTTTATGGAATATCGCATTTCGGGCAGTATTCGGTTGACGGTGAGAAGCTGCAAGCAGCATCGCCATGTTCTGGTTTTTGAACTTCTGCCGTAAACTGAGGCGTTATTCATAAATGTTCACTAATTTTTGGGGTAATGAGAAAGTCTTGATGATTTTTTTTAATTTGATAAAATTTTGAAAAAAGCATCTTCTGAAAATGACGAACGCTGCTCGAAAAAGACGGCCGAGGTCTGCCTCTGTCCACTACCTTCATGGCAACACTAGGCCGCTTGTAGCTAAAGAGGCACGTGGAAAATTGGAACAGCTGGGCTGGTGTACGGTTCCCCACCAACCTCCCGCTGATATTGCCCTCCCCTCCCCTTACTATCACTTATTTCGTCCCCTAAAGGCATTCCAAATGATGAAAAAAATCACCAAAATTAAGAAAGTTGAACGGGCGGTCAGCGAACTCTTTTGACTCCCTGTCTCCTCAGTTCTGGGAGGAGACAAGGAGTCAAAAGAATCGCTGGCCTACCAGTTAGGAGGCCCATTCTAGTGAGCCACGATTGTGGTTATACTGTTGAGTGAATTCCGCCGTTGTTCAGTGTATGTTGAATAAAAAAGTAAAAGATAAACGACGTCGAACACCAAAGACTTTCCTATCTCCCTTGTATAATGAGCGAATCGCAGTCATCAGTCCTTCGAACTTATTGCGACCGAAGGAAGTGTCACTTACGAATATAGTACGTGCATATGTCTGGCTTTTCTTGTAAAACGTCTGGCGGTTCCAGACAATGTTTATCGTAGATATATATGATCGTCGTCCAGCTTTTTGTTTTGTCAGGGCGTGTTCTTTGTTACAGAAGTTACACCGACAATCTGGCGAGCACCTCAAGCTTCCCGCCTAGCGTAATATGGAAGAACACCCTGACTGCTAGTGCTGAAAGTTGTTTCGTGACCACACCTTCGCTGGCGAAACGCTGCTTCCTCTCAATTCATAAAAGTAACACCCGCTGCATTAGTTTTCCTCATTCGCTCTCGCTCAAGACATAAATAGCTGCAGAAAATTTACGATCGCATTAATCAGCAAACATTGCATCGATCTGAACCCTATGTGAAGTGACATGTAGAAGGGACCTCTTGAAGCCGTTCTGTGTTGGAGGTACAAAGTTGTTCTCCTGAAAGTGCCTTCCCCACATTGAAAATCATGAAGTTTTTGCCAGCGAAAGTGTAGAATCTTTGGTCTTCGGAGTCATTTTGCAGATCTTACCAGGGAAGGGTCTCAGGCACATGCGAATGGCGAAAATGAATACCACTACAAAAATCTCCGCCCTTCAAGTAGTAGAAGAGTAAATTATATTTTTATTGAGTCTTTGAACCCAAGGAGTTAGAGGCCGTTTGGGTTCCTCACCGTCGGCGCGCACTCACGCGGTATGCGCCACGTGTGTTGATTTATGAGAAGTGACGAGAGCTGTTGTGCAAGCGGATCAGTGGCGCAGAGGTGAGTGACTCTGCCCCATGGGTGGGAGGCCAAGTGCTCGATTGCCCCGCCGAGTTTTCTTCTCTAGTGTTGATCTCTTGTTTGGTATTTATCACTTTCCCTTCTCATGGACATGTATTCCACAAAAGCTCCCAAATGAGGATCAGCGAAAGCTTTCCATCCGTTGCTCTCTGCGACATTTCGCATCTTGTTGCAGGCTTTTATAAGCACCCTTGACAAGACGGAGTATGAACCTTTCCAACTGTCGACAGAGATGACCGAAATGTGTAAAGCAGCAGCAGTTATGAGCAGCACATGACTGCATCGGTCCACAAGTCGAGAATGAGCTCCAATCGTTGTCACCTGACTGTGCCCCACAAGCTCAACGAAAGAAGCCGATTGTGGCACAATTCCAGTGTGCTCCTCCATTGCCTTTCGAAGGTACACAACCAGGAACATTGGTGAAGGCAAGGCAGGCAGGTAGCGCTACTGCATCCCAACAGGTCAGCGACTAGGGCTCAGCGTCATCATCTTGAGTACCGCTAGTTGGCACACTGGTTTTGAAACACGTCTGGAGAGTCGCGATCTCTCAAAAGTTGGTAAATAGAAAAACAGATTTTTTTGCTAAAGGTAGGGGTAGAGAGTTTTTTGTCAAAACGTTGACCACGATAATTCGGAGTGACATAACGTGCGTTCTCCTGACTATGCGGTTATCATGAGTAAATCTGAAGCGGCACTATTGCCTTTCACCATTCCTGTAATTTAACACGTGTGCACGAGCCGACGGTGCGATGTCGTAGTAGACTTCAGGAGCCCTTAGCTCTTTCGGTTCACGGACTAAGCAAAAATGGAACATACTCTTCTATACTTGAATGGTGGAAATTCTCATAGCGGCATTCATTTTCGGCGTTCAGACATACGCCTGACCAGGGAATGCTTCTCATGCAAAGTTGGAGATAGACCTATGCCGTGTGAAAGAGCTTGAAACGCCGATTACAAATATGCAGACCAAGATTGCTAAATAGAGTCGAATGCACCCCACAGCCGACTCCTCTGACTGCGTTACCACCCGCCCGATACAAAAGCACAGGCTTTTGTATCGGGCGGGTGGTAACGCAGTCAGAGGAGTCGGCTGTGGGGTGCATTCGATTCCTGGTTCCTGGCTTGGATTTTCCGGACGGTTAACCGAGCCTCAAGAGATGTTAATGTTTAATCTTATTCATGTCGCACATTTGCGTCACCTGCGGTGTTTGTGTTGCTACCACCTGAAGCCTCTAGATTCTGAAATCGGCAGCTGCTTATCGACGTTGCTCATTTATGTTCTAACAGGCGCATTTTGTCCGCACGTAACGTGGTCGGACTGCTCACAGCTAGGCAGTCGCTGTGATGATCATTTGGCCTGTCTTTTCTTCTGTCCATTTTAGACAAAAGCGTAACGTGAGCATCACGCAAAAATCGACAGTTTTAATGGACGGGATTGACTTATGGACGTAAACGACGCTAGCGGACATTTCAGAGGGCGACCGCGGTCTCCACCTGTATCCGAGCACATAGACGGGCATTTTACGAGACACCTGCAGCAACCTGCAGCCGCTTATTATGCTTGGCAAAGTTACCCACGCGGGTGAGCTCTTCATGCCAGCTGTATCATCACCATGCTCCATGTCATCCCAAATTGATATGAGGTTACTGATAAATGCTGGTCCTCCTTTATCAGACGCATTAGGTTAAGTTAGATAACTGCATAGTCGTAAGTTGAGCTTCTGACGAGCTAGAGACCTTCCTACGTAATGTCCGCGGGAAGAGGGGAGATGAAGCGGGTTAGGGGTGCAGTATACGCCCTCCTAGGCCAGTATAGTTTCGGTTCACAAACTACGGTAAGACATGTTGCACTTTTCTAGCGGTGGCCCACCATACAGTATTACGCCGAAACACTTAGTGCTGGTATGCCCGCGAGACCGCTTTCTGATGTGTGTGTACCAGGGATGAGCGGATAACAAAATTTTGAAACCCGGATAACGGATAACGGATAATTTTGCCCAAAAATCGCCGGATAGCGGAAAACGGATAACGAACAAACAACAAAAATAAAACTGGGCTTAAACTGCTCTAGTTTCAGAAGCAGGCATGGAACGCAACTGCTGTCAAATTATAAGCCTTTTCTAACGACCTTAATGGAGTTTTTTGAAACATAGTGCAGTCACTTTAACAAGGCCCTATTGGATTCTCACGGAGCTTCAGTAAAAGAAACGCTTCTTCATTGCCATCCAAACCGATGCCCAAGTCGATTTGCGAACCACAATTCCTTCACCAGGTTCCGCAAACAAGGCCACCAAGCTGTGATACTAAAACTGTTTTAAGCTTTACTCTGCTGATCTTTCGCCATGATCACCTTAATCAAAATCTGAAAAAGACAAGGGGAGGTTGAGAATTTGTTCATGCAAGCACATTTCCATAGTACAATTTACAATTTTTCATATTTCTGCCGTTTAATACGAATGGGAAGAACGAGACAAAGGATGCGTAATGTAAGGAATCGTGTCCCACGCTTCCTAGTGGTAGGATAGCTTACCGTAACCCCACCTTAGTGGCACGTTACTCTCCCACGCTAGATTACTGTAGCACCAGCTAAGCCTCCTATGTCTTACGCTTCTATCTCCTATCACTCATGCATTCCATCCATACTACCGTAACCGATGCTCGTATTTATAGGAGGAGCTCCGTGGACGAGGCAATCGAATGGACGTCTGACCGGCGGACGGCTGCGCGCCGTCGCTAGGAGCCCGAACCCTCAACCCGACTTCCACCGTCTGTCGACTCCGTCTCCCGTCACCTCTCCACACGCCCCACTGCGCCTTCGTCGATCTGATCTATATTGCTTCTTGCCTGTACTTATGCAGATAAACATGTATTCTCTATCGACTCTCGGCAGAAGCACTTAGAGGCGGAAGGCCTCCTATGACTGGTAGCAGCGAGCTCTTAGGGACGGTTTTTTTCTGTATAGGTGCACCTAGTTAGAAGTTAGTGGCGTAGTCATGCTCAGTTTTAGGTTTCGCGCGATTTGAACTCGGAGAGCGCTTCTCTCATGAGGTCCTCTTTGTGCAGCAATTTCAAAAACTCACGAGCTGGTCTCAGACCAAGCGGCGAGTTCCCTTTTGTGTCTCTAAACCTGAATTCTATGGACCAGCACATGCGCTCCGAACTCAAGTCGCGCCAGCCGGTAATCAAAGGACTCTTTGTGTCCAATTTGTCTTTGTGCGCTCGAACGCATGCGAAGCCGTTCGAGCGGTGAGCGCAGTTTAAAACGGTCGACCACTAGGGTTTGACGATAGGAAGATGGAAATTTCTCCCGGGGGCCTGCTGGCCGATTATTTGAGAAATGTTTCGAGCAGGAAATCGCGAGATAGCGCAGAGGAGCGCAGATGAGGTAGAAGCCCGTTTGGTGGCTAAGTCACGGTAAGGAGTACTCCCAGGTTGAGAAGGCGGTCGCTCCGCTAGTCGCCCAAGAGCGGCAGTTCGAGGATTCGTGAACGGTAAGGAAGTTACCTGTCAGAGAATTTTTTTCGGTTTGTCGGATAGTGAAAATTCTAATTTAGTGTACGGTATGGAAAATATTCAAATTTGTTTATTTTAAGCAGTCGTGCTATTCTCTTGCGCTTATCTCAAAGTCCATCTCAGCGAGAGTCGCGTGAAGTGTGACTCCCATGTTTTTGCAAGCCGCCCGAGCAATCAGATAAGCTCGGCTCGTTTCTTCCCACCAGATGCTTTCACAGCAAGGGCATTCTGCGGAGGGAACCTTTGTCCCCTTATCTGATCGGTTCCCAGCTCGCCCGCAACAACATTTCCCCTCACGCGCCGGCGCCGGCCGAGCGAAGGCGAGGTTACGGTATCGACCAATCAGGAGCGCGCCATACGGTACGGGCTGCCCCTTCGACGGTCTCGGAAGAGCTCCACCCTCAGCTCCTGCCATTCGACTCGACGATGCCGACGACGCGCAGTGGTGCGCAGTCCTCTTCGAGCTCCAGTTCGTCTTCTACGGCTCCGACGACTTCGTCTTCGCCTCCAGTGACCACCGGAACTGATGTTCCACCTTCCGACTCATCTGAGCCCTCTCTGGCTCCCATTGCACAGGCTTTCAGGAGGATGGAACCAACCACGCTCATCCAAGCTCAGGACATCTGGCCGTTTCGCGACGCTACTTACGACAACTTCAACCAGGTACTCAAGGGACAGAGGACGCTGAACGAGCACGTCAACGAAGGGAACACCGAAATCGCCCAGCGCCTCAATGAGACGTTCCAGACGATGGGCCAACGTAAGCCGGTAGTCGCAGTGTTGAGTGATCAAGCTCCATCACTTCTAATGGCTCGGTTTAGCGGCTCAGGCGACCAAGGAATGCACTTCTCGTTTTGGCTCCGTCAGCTCGAGGATCTACTGCACATCCGCCCGGTCCCGCCTACGGACGAGCAGAAGGCCTACTTTCTTATAGCGCACCTTTCAGGTACGGCTCGTGAGAAGGTAGAGGAGCTTCCCCGAGAAAAGCGGCTCAATTACGCGGCCCTTACGGAATTTTTGCGGACCTATTTTGAGGGACCCCAGCAGAGGTACTTAGCCCGTCAGAAAATGGCCGCGTGCAAGCAGGAGCCCACGGAAACGACTACAGCTTTCGCGGACCGTCTCAAGATTTTGGTAAGATCAGCTATGGCCGGACTCGATACCGAGACGCAGAACGAACTGGCTCTGGCAGAGTTCGTCTCCCGTCTCCGTGGAGACATCCGCTCATTCGTCAGGATGCACAATCCGACGGCTCTGGACGAAGCCCTAGAGAAAGCCAGGTTAGTTGAACAAGTTCTTACAAAGGCTGCAGCTGATCGTCTTCTTCACCCGGCTCAACCGATCGTCGAAGTTCACGCGCTGGACCATGGACACTCGCCCAGGAGGCCAGAATTCGACCAAGCCTACCAACCCAGGATGCCAGAATTCGACCATGCCTACCAAAGGCCGGAGCAGGTACGTCGCTACCGTCCTCAGACGAATAATCAGAGGGTCACTTTTCAGAGCCATGGTGGTAACCAGAGACGACCCTTTCGCCAGGAAGCGCCCAGGAGGTCCGACCAATGCTACAACTGCGGAGGAACGGGGCACTTCAGCCGCCAATGCCCGTCACCTCCAGTAGGGCCAAGAAGCGACAACAGGAGTACAGGTAGGTCTCCTAATTTTCGTGAGCGATCGAATCAGCAGTCCTACGGGCCTCGGCAAGACGCACGCATCATGCCCTGCGTGCCGACCGCTCCTCCAGCCAAGCAGGTACGGTTCGACGACGCCACGGAACGACTACAGGAGCTTTCATTAGCCGTTGACCGGACCAAGAGCGAGTTGGAGCAGTCGAAGGCCCAGATCGCAGCGCTTCGCCAGAGGAACGAAGAGCTCGCCAGCTCAGCGTTCAAATCAACCATTTCAGCCCCGACTTCTCGTCCGGACGTCAAGGCCTTGATCCTGTGCTCGATGGCAGTCTGCCTCTTTTTAGGCGCGTCAGCTGAGGCTGACGCTTGGCTTTGCCCCAGCGAGAATCCGTCGCAACTTTTCTTCGTGCCGAGCGCATACAATTGTTCCCGGCTGATGCCAGACCACCTGACAAATCCAGTATTGCTTACTTTACAGGTTTTTAGGCCTAACACGAAGCAGTATAAGACACCGGGCTCACTCTGCAGGATCATTCGGCAATCGGTCTACTTCTCGGTCAACGATCCGGCCGGAATCGATAGCGGTTATCACCTTCTACAAAGAGCAGTGCAGGTGCATGGAGAGCTACGCCCAGAACCAGGGAATCGACCTCTACACGGTCGACTCCGTACAGGGCCGCGAGAAGGACATAGTGATTCTTCTCGCCACGAGGTCGCACTTCGAGGCCGACCGTGCAGAGTTCCTGGACGATCCTCGACGGATGAACGTGGCCATCACACGCAGCAAGCATGGCCTTATCATTCTAGGCCACGAGCGTTCCCTGACCCGCCTGCCGACCTGGGGAAGACTCATCCGATGGGCGCGAGCTCGTGACGCGATCATCAGGCCCCCGGAGCTGGTCGACTGCTTCCCGTAAGAATCGCCATCGACGACAACCACCACAACACCAGGTGACAGTAAGTGCCCCAATTTTTCTTCGTTTTTTTGCGTTTTGCATATACTCGTAGCCATCGGTTCTCTACATTTCCCCCGGGATCGTTGTGATAATGGGCACGCCCGGGACGGTCGTGTTTTTGATGAGGGGAGGTGTAAGGAATCGTGTCCCACGCTTCCTAGTGGTAGGGTAGCTTACCGTAACCTCACCTTAGTGGCACGTTACTCTCCCACGCTAGATTACTGTAGCACCAGCTAAGCCTCCTATATCTTACGCTTCTATCTCCTATTACTCATGCATTCCATCCATACTACCGTAACCGATGCTCGTATTCATAGGAGGAGCTCCGTGGACGAGGCAATCGAATGGACGTCTGACCGGCGGACGGCTGCGCGCCGTCGCTAGGAGCCCGAACCCTCAACCCGACTTCCACCGTCTGTCGACTCCGTCTCCCGTCACCTCTCCACACGCCCCACTGCGCTTCGTCGATCTGATCTATATTGCTTCTTGCCTGTACTTATGCAGATAAACATGTATTCTCTATCGACTCTCGGCAGAAGCACTTAGAGGCGGAAGGCCTCCTATGACTGTAAAACAGCTCAACTAACAGTATGGAAACATTCATAAGTCGCCCTTGGAGGAAGAGAGTGTGAGACTCATTCACCTCTTATTCACTCACATTTCCTTCATTGAGCAGCAACTTGCCGGCATTTTGTAAGGCTCAATTGTTGGGTTGTTTTACTGATCAATCGTCAGGTTTTCTTTTCGAATTAAGGCTGTGACCAAACAGAATGATCCTTGGATGAATGGCTCCTCCGACGCCTCTTGACTTTTCTATACTAGGCCGACTCAGCCGAATAAAGTCTGCATAACAATCTTGGTTTCGCAGCTTCACGCGGATCGATACTCTTCTTCGACAGTATCCCAAGATCTAAGAAGAACGTGGAATGAGAAGGATGAAATGCTAGTTTTATACAGGCTAGCCACTACATGCAGTCCAAATACAAATGCAGATAGATGTGAAGACTAGAAAAGCGGAAGCTCCAGCATGCGCAGCGGGGAATCAGTTCAGTACAGTTCAATTGCACTATTTAGATTTTTAGTATAGAGGATCAACTCCTTAATATTACGGAGGTACCACCAGTATCAGCGTACAGAACTAAAATACCTTTGCCGCATGCTACCTACACACTGCAATCATGGAAGAGGACGCTAAATTCGGCACTAAACACTTCATCTTGGTGTGCCCCAGGCCCTCCACTTGTGACCGCCAGTAATATTATCAAGGCAGCTTGTACGCATTCTTGGTCTGCACATGACTTGTGGTGACAAGCTCATGAACAAATCAGCCCATAGTAGGTTTCATAGATGTATGGTATAAATGAACGATCCTGGAAGGATGGAAATTAGACGTCTTTCCAACTACGTCACCTGTGCCTGAAGTCACCTCACCCTTCTAGATTAAAATGCCCTCTATTGTTGCTCGCGATCCCTCGAATGTGAAGCTTCTACACAGCTATCCAATGCCACGTCCAAACCTGGGTATCAGCTAATTTGTTGTTCTTTATCAGGCCCAAAATTGCCGGATAACGACAACAAAACGGATAGGCCAAAACCCCCGGAAACCGGATAACGGATAACGGTTAATCCGCTCATCCCTGGTGTGTACATTGAGTATATGATCCCCTTCAGAGCCTGAAAAAGTCAGGTGAATATTAAGAAATTATCGCTCAATGGTTATTTCAAACCATAACAGTTTCGAAAACCAGCAGACGAATTTTTGAAGCTACCGTAGCTTGAAAGACTACTGGTTGAGTATTCTCCAGAATTCGCTCCGCTTTTCTAGACCCGAAGAAGGCGCTTGCATCGAAACATCAGGCGCATAAAGTGTTCTTACCACTGTTTTTCTGTTGGTTACCAATCTTGGTCGTGTAGTTGCACAACCTCTGCCTTTTACCTAACCTTCTATAGCATCAGGAACCAGGGGTGCGTAACTGCGGTTTGCGACGATTTTTGACAATTTTTTCACGATTTACATTTTGGGTCGTAAAACCGTAAATGTTATCAATCTAAGAGCAACCACCGTCCAAATGACGTGGTGCAGCCCGGGTTAGGAAGATGTGTCCACTCTCCTTCCTCTACTAGCTCATTCCCGCTCTGTTTTGGGCAGCTTTTTGATGTTCCTGATGCGGCATCATGACAGACGACACCGCATCGTGCGCAGTCTTTTCTACTTCAACTCAGCTTTTCCTTTTGGAGAGACTTCATTGAAAGACGTGGCCGCCGAGCATTGTCATGAGAAGAGTAAACGTCATCCTGACATGTCGTATCCACTGTGTGGCCTCACTGAACTTTTGCAATTGAACAGCGTAGATGTTCGCAGTCGCTGAGGTGCCGTTTTCCAAGAACTTAGGATGGAGCACCCTTTGGGAGTCCCACCAACAGCACAGCCTTACTCTCTCCTCTGGTGGAGGTCGAACTTTGACTGCCTCAGAGGTGGTTCTTTGCGGACTTCCCGGGTACGGGTACGTTTGACGCAGAGGATGCTGAGCTCATCTCCGTGACAACGTTCCCCAGAAAGTTCTTACTAAGAAAGCGGAAAAGAAGGGATTGAGCGATGTTCAGTCGCTACCCCCGATCCGAGTCACAGAGATCGTAGGCATTCGAGGATGTATGACATTATATTCTAGAATGTTCGAGCTATGAACTTGTGGCACTGAGCCAGACTGTAACAGGTTTCGTCAAATTTTGAAAAGTGGCTGAAAATTTTGTTGCAGGGCTTTTCCAACAACTTAATGGAAAATCTAAGATCTTTTGGTGCGTCATAGGATAGAGATACGTCATGTATTAGCCCAGTTCATGAGGTCTGTTAACTGCATGCGCAGTGGCTGGTTTCCAGGAGTTATTGAGCGTTTTTTTTATAGTGATGTCTTACCATTGCTTCTGCTAAATCCCAGATTTATACGCATCTAAAAAACTGCTGTACGTTTTTACAGCAGTAGAAACGTGCAGCACCCGGTTCTGACAGGATCAGGGCTGAACACCTGAAGAACCTCCCGCCAGCGCTCATCAACACCTTGGCGCGGCTCTTCACACGCTACCTGTCCGAATGCAAGGTTCCATCTCAGTGGAAGACCAGCAAGACCGTTTTGCTGTACAAGAAGGGAGACGTGCACGACGTTGGCAACTATCGCCCGATCTGCCTGTTGTCCGTAGTCTACAAGCTGTTCACTCGAGTCATCCTGAATAGGATTTGTAGAACGCTGGACGAAGGACAGCCATGCGAACAAGCAGGATTTCGGAGAGGATTCAGCACGATCGACCACATACACACCATTACGAAGCTCATCGAAGTGTCGCGAGAGTACAGGCTGCCGCTGTGCCTTACGTTCATTGACCTGAAGAAGGCATTCGACTCCGTCGAGACTGAAGCGGTCATGGAAGCCCTGCTCACCCAGGGCGTTCCTACTCAGTACATCAGAGTCCTTCGAGAGTTGTACAGTGGATTCACGACCAAGATCTCACCATTCTACAACGACGTCGTCATTGACGTGAAGAGAGGGGTTCAGCAGGGGGATACCTATCCCCGAAGCTCTTCAGCGCCACCCTCGAAAACGTCATGCGCGAACTAGAATGGGAAGACATGGGAGTGAAGGTCGACGGCCGGCAACTGCACCATCTTCGCTTCGCTGACGACATCGTGCTCATAACCCCGAGCATCAGTCAGGCGGAACGAATGCTGGCCGACTTCGATCGTGTATGTGGAAGCGTTGGACTGCAGCTGAATCTTACGAAGACGATGTTCATGAAGAACGGATGGGTTTCTGATGCCCCATTCTCGCTCAAGGGAACGAACATCTCCGAATGCTCCAGCTACGTGTATCTGGGTCGCGAAGTCAACATGACCAACGACCTAGCACCAGAGCTGAGCAGGAGGAAACGAGCGGCTTGGGGAGCTTTCAAGAGCGTCGAAGAAGTCGTGAAGAAAACGAAGAACGTCCGACTCCGTGCCCACCTATTCGACTCCACTGTTCTTCCTGCCCTAACATACGCCTCAGAGACCTGGGCTATACGAAAGCAGGATGAACACGCGATCAGCGTCGCGCAGCGTGGAATCGAGAGGACGATGCTCGGAGTGACACGACTCACGCAAGTGAGAGAAGGCCTCCGGAGTTCCGAGCTTCGCCGACGTTCGAAGATCAGAGACGCTGTCGCATGGGCCAAGTCGTCGAAAATTAGGTGGGCCGGCCACGTAATGCGATTCGCAGACACCCGCTGGACGAGAGCCGTCACAGATTGGATTCCGCGGGATGTCAAAAGAACACCAGGACGCCCACCAACGCGTTGGTCGGACTTCTTCGTGAAAGCCCTGAACGACCGATATGACGCTCTTCGTGTCCCTCGAGCGAGGAGGATCCATTGGACTACTCTGGCACACGACAGGGACGAATGGAGACGCTGCTGGTGCCCGCTCGAGCAAGTCGATGATCAACGGGACGACAGGTGATACAGGTGAAAAAACTGCTAGGGAGTTGGAAATTTAATGACCATTCAATCGATGAAAGTTTTTTGTCTGAACACCATGCATAGGTGCATTTTGAAAAGTAAATTTAAAAAGGAAAAATTTGGCAGCAAAACTGCCAAGCTTAAGCTGAAAATAACAAATAAATAAATATCGGATCACCTCGTATCACAATAGCAAAAAACCTACAAAATGTCGGTTGCACTGCACTGCTCGTCGGGCAGCTCTTATGACTTACGATTTACGACGGTTTTTTTCGCAATTGCGGTTCACGAAATTCCGAATTTCATTTACGCACACTCCTGAAGGAGAAAGCTGGAAGGTAAAAGGAAGGCTCAACTCTACAAGGTGCTCCAAAAATACGTGTCCAGCGTTCCCCTACAGTCAAAGCGCCACAAACGAAGCTGGAGATTATCGCCAGTTTGCCGATACCATCTCAGAACAAAATATGTATATGATCACGTTTCAAAATATCCACTTTTAGTTTAAACAAACGCTTTAGGAAGAAACGCGATGCTGCCCGTTTCGCTATTGTGTCACATCAAAGCTATCTGCTAAAGGATGAGCACCTTAGTGGCACCATTGACAAAAACTCGTCCTTCGCCAGAGCGCAGGAAGAGAACAGTACTCCGTAAAACCTGCTTGCAGAACGCCTCGGCTACCTAGATTAATACTCCACCCCCCCCCCCCCCCCCACCCACACGAGCATAGAATGAAGAACGGGACTTCAGCCTAAATGCACCTGCTCGCCTGAATTGTTACCTTGAGCGCGATGCCGTGGTCCACGAGGCGCACTGGTCAGCTGGCGCCTCCCGGGGCGCCTTTTACACGCCCCGGCGGGACCCTCCTGCACTGCTTCTAGGACTGAACACTTCCTTACCTCTAGCACAACGATGGGCCACGCAGCGAGCGAGACGATACTCCCCTTTTGTTACGCATCGCCCCAGTCATACGTCGATCCAAAAACTAACACATGTGTCACACTGTACAGGAATGTTTTCATTTGCAAAGGATAGCCTTTCCGTGCAGAGATCGCTACAAAAATCAGTCGATAAGAGCGTAATGTTCGTCGTCCGTGGTGTTGTATATATGTCCTTCGTTGATAAGGAACTGTAGGTCCTTCTGTAGGGACTCCATGCTGGTCGCTCCAATGGCCTACAACAAAATGCATTCATTTCTGGAAAACGCTGAACCCATAATACCGTAGATCGTACCCTTTTTATATCACTTTCTGACATTCCAGTCGCTTCGTAGTTATCCCTTTCACGATGAAGTACGTCGATGATCTGAAAAGCTAGCGAAGTAGACAACAACACTGAACATTGCACTGCAGCTCCCTCGTGAAAAAATCACCAACATTATTTTGCCGGAAGAACCCTTTCATGGAAACTACGATAATTTCCTCACCACATATAAAGAAAAAGGGAAAAATCGTGGAGAAAGGAGAAACTCGGGATATCAGCATACTGAAGGCCTACGTGCGCAAAGGGTACTCCAATGTGTGGCTCATCTAATGTACCTTTGTCAAAGTTGCCCACATCCTGCAATTCCTTCTTTTGCTCATTATATACTCTCCAAACAAAGCATCATTTGTATGGGTGCGGGCCCGCAACCCAATAGCCACCGAAATTTCGAGGACTTCAATTACAAGCGCTCTACTGGTCCAGAACAGGACCCCCATGTGAGGCTTACGGGCAGAACCAAGAGACAACTGCAATTGTGGAGGTGATGCGACGGGGTGCGATATGTGGTACCTTAGCAGTGGTAAGAACAAAGCGAATTCAGCTACAGCTAAGGGAGCGGCGCTTAAGACAGTATGGTATTAAGGAATGCCAGAGAGTTATCCACTACGCCCGACCCAAATGATCGAAAGTAATGAAAAACGACCCCGGAGCTTCACAGGAGAAAGGAAGGGACTTCACCAAGAGAGATCTCACCGAAGCGGCTGCGACAGAAGAGATACCGAATTTGTCCCAACCTGCAGCGAGTACAGCTTGTTTCTCTTAACAGTTCTCTCTTTTGAACATCTCCAAAACCTTCAGTAACTGCCCTATGGTGTGAGGGCTACCAGGCGTATTCATGGGAGGTGATGGAGCGGTATCAAAGTAGAGACGCTGCTTCAACTTCAAGGTTGCCCTTCGCAACTACACACATTTTCCTCCATTTGACATTAGGAATGCGGTATGACGGCTTGTTTGGCGCTTTGAGTAATTTGTAGAGGTCAAACAACACATCCAGTGAAGCTAACAAACAAGGCACTTCTTGCTGGCCGTGCGAAGTCACACCCTTCCTAGTGTTCCATGGTCTCTTTTGAAATAATGACAGCTAATAAGACAAGGCCTACCGTTCCTGCGGCCGGCTAGTGTACTATGAAACTTCAAAGGTTATACGATGAATAACTGAGAAAAAAGCTAATACGCACCTTGGCCTTCTGTCCCTCCAAATTATGGCTTCGTGCAAACGATGCAGCTGGTCCTGTAGCCGTGGACCCGTAAATTCTTGATGGTTGCGTGGCAAAGACGTTCGCTGCCTTGAATAAAGTCCTCACAAATTTCCGCAAAAAAAAAAACACTATGACAACACTACCGTGCAGGCTATTGTAATCCGGGCAAACTTGTGTGATATCGACAACTGAAGCTGTAATCTATAGTTCTACGTATGGCGTCCATCCTAACGATTCTAGGAATTGAAAAGGGATCGACTGCGTGGCCCAAGACCGAGCCAGCAGCCCATTGCATTCTCTGTGCATAACAGACGAGTTATTTCCGTTACTCTATTGAGATCGAGCTTTCGACAGCACTTCTCCACCCATGCTTCAAGAAAGCCTGGATTGTTACGAATGGTAAACTCGTAGGCTCAAGGGCGTGATGTCCTTAACTGCAATCCTGTGGTGCTACAGTTTAAGGACACTTGATTTCGGACGGTAGTGACAGTATCCACGAGCTTTCTAAGCCTTCGCTCACCTCTGCCGGTCCAGCAGCCGCAGTAGAATCAGCTGGAGCACCAGCGGCACATCCAACAATAACTTCACCCATGCCCGACCGTAGTATTGACGGCACGTTCTGAATGTCAGATTCGTCTTGCTTAGCAGGCGATTCGAAGAATGTCCCTCGACATACCTTCTCAAAGTAGTGCTTAGCGATTTTCGCCTCCAGTCTGAATGCCATGTATTCCTTCTCGTCAATCACCTCTCGTATTCCGTACGACATAATCCCTGGAATTCAGAGAATGTAGAGTTCATCCGACACTTTCCACCTCTGAACCTACCATGCCGATCAGAAAGAGATCGTAGTTTACCAACGACCATCAATTTTGTGCCTTCCACAAACGTATTTAAGCCAGTATCGGCATCTGCCACCTGAAACAAACGACACAATTAGTGAGCGGCAAAGCAAAAGGAGAATACTGCAAGACTTGCCCCGTTGTAGGTAAGCACTTCGAATTCCTTATCCATATCCTCAGGATCACCCAATACGTGATTCGTCGTGTTCTCCTGCTCCGATACTGACTTCACTATCCCCATGGTTAAAACCTAAATACATCAGCTATTTAGGATTATGTGTAATGAAGTCCAGAGATAAGAAGGCGAGTTGTCGGAGCTAGGCAGCCGCATCTCATTCTCCTGTTTCGGTCAGTGTGAAGGCGATTTATATAACAAATGGGTGTTTCTCACAGCTCTCTCACTCTCAAAGGAATGATAATCTCCAAGTGCTTCTGATGAGGTCATGAAGCTATTTAATACGGTCAGTAATCTGATGAGCGAATTGACTGTGAGAAGCAAACGCGCAGGGGAACTTCTAGGAGCGTCGAAGAAGTAGAGAAATCCAACGGCCTCCTTCCCCGTCTATACTTTCCTTACGCATACACCTCAGAAATTAGGCCTTCAAAAGCACGAACATAAGATCAGCGTTGCACGACGAGAATCGAAATGCTGGAATCTCGTAGTAACGTGATTCGTGCAAGTGAGTGAAGAGCTTCAAGTTCAAAGCCTTGCCAACGTTCGAGAACCAAAGACGATGTTGCTTGCAACATGCACAGGGGGACCTGCTCACAGGTGGCCTGCCATGCAAATGTGTTGGCTGACCACCGCTAGATCAGAGACGTAATATACAATATATAATAGGCTTCACTGAAATGTTAAAAGAGCACGGTTTAGCTCTGTAGTTGGGGTAAAACATACCTACATTCAGATAGGACATGGCGAAGTAGCGGTGCTTGTCTCTAGAAGTGCTACGCCTCACTAACGTAGCCTGTAGACTGCCTCTTCCGCTGTCTCCTTAACACATCCTCACCCTAGCTGCATTTGCGAACACAAAGTGCGCCACTAAATCTCGGAACTCGCCATCCTGCTTGTCACCTTCCTTGTATGAGTGTTATCAAATTGAACTGTTCCTCACACAAGATTAGACTGCTGCCCTCAGTAGGACAAGCAACACCCACATGCCCCTTCTGAAGCATCTAAGAGAGTCACAACAGACGCAACAGGCGGCAGGCAACCTTAAACTCTCTTGTCCTGTCTTCCTCCAGAGCACGAAGTCACACTACTATGATTAGTCGAGGAACGTGCCCATGGCGGCGCTCTGTTCGCATCCGGAATGGTGCCCGAGAGGGACAGGTAACAGTCACCATCTACCTCAAACACAGCGGTACGGTGTAAGTCTAGCGAAGTAGAGGTCGGGGTGTATCCTGTATTTCTTCCAAACCTGGCAACTTCGCCATACCCACAACAGGATTAGGATTCTAGCAACAGTGATAGCGTGTATTTTTCTGAGCTTGGGGTTTTCATTTCACAGATTTTTGGATATATTTCTCGGACTTTGTGGAGGATAATCAGGGTAGAACCTCATTCTAGACTTGAACCGTAGTACTTAGCGTCCTAACAAAAGGTCCTATATCCAGTGCTGTAATCCAAATCCTACGATGCTCCAAATCGTAACGCTAAGGAGAGGGAAGTCGACTAGATACTAAATCACATAAGACTCACAGTGCTGAATGGAAAATCTCCCAGTTCGTACTTTTCCTCAGCATTTGCAGAGTCGTGCAGGGCGGAGATGGTGACGGGCACCGGCAGTCGTTCGGCCACCTTGATCGACTGAGCCTCTTTTGGGGGAGCAGTGGCAAACGATGCGTCTCCGGCCCAACCGCCACCTTCGGCAACAGAGAAGCTCTCATTCCATGCCATATCTGAAATTGCTTGCAGTCACTGTAACAGCTGAATCTATGATAACAACTGCTCGACTCTACCAAGCAACCGTGATGCAATCCTACTTTTGTCAAACATATTTGAGGGAACTTTCTCTCCTATATAAGCCAACACCCCTCTAAAGTTACCCAGCCCCTCACACAATTGAGCACACAAAGTTCCATTTGGTGCCCCAAACTAGGATTGCGCAGAAGCCGTTAGAAGGCAGCACGGTACAACAGCACTTGTGTGTATATAAAATCTGTATGAAGCAAAATCAAACTGGTTTAGATCTGATCCCAAGAAAGCTATGGCTCGAGAAGAATAATAAAGCACAGAGGTCGGCGCTGATCAAGCCTCTGAGTCGCACCTCACTTCCGTCTGATGTTGTGCCAATTTGGACGCGCATTTGCTTATTACAGTGTCTTGTGAACACCGGCGGAACCAAGCAGTGTCTCGTTTCTCCCATACGTTTGCCAACAATTAAGTGACCTCGTAAAGCACTTAGCGGGCTGGTGCCCTCATTGCACCGGGAGGGATCTTGAAGCAAGAAAGGTGAGCCAAACCTCGTCGCATCAGTGCAGGAGAGCATAGAAACCGTTTTAGGTAATTGCTCTGCGAGAAAGTGCAATCTCGATGCGGGCACCATCCCGCTAGGTGCCCCCGAACTTGAGGAAGGTTTGGTGCCTCCCGAAGGGAAAAGAGGGCTCAATGTTGCTCAGCGAGTCACCTTTTATCGAGTGGTTATCCGCCGTGTTAAGAAGGCGCATGAATGCCCAATAACATCAAATGTGGCTTAGCTTAGTTCACCAAGGGGTATAGCATACCCGAGGTGCATGAAATGTCTGAATCCGAGCAACACAACGTCGTATAGGGATGCCCAACATGGCGCGACCTAAGGAATGCGGCGCCGAAAATTATGCGATCGGTGCAAGACCAAAGTTGAAGTCATCTGGCTAGGCAAGCTTTTTTTCTGCGTCACCTGACATTTTTCAGAACTATCCCAGTGCGGGAGGGGAAGGGGGGTTGTAACGGCAAAAACCATTTGTGTTCATTATTCCATACCACAACCACATTTTCCCTGAACTTAAATGAAAGCACTGGCATTATAGGGTAGCAGGTGAGCTCTCCCAGAAACTCAAGTCAGGAAATGAAGATGCACATCACTATATGCCCCCACCGGTTAAAAGAAAAGCATTTTTCTCATTGGAGGACTCCGGCTTAGCACACTTCCTCCTCCTTGCAACACCATTGGACCTCACTTAAAGAGCCCTCCACATCAACGTTACTGAGAGGCTTAAAAAGGTTACTTAGTAGGCTGGTGCTACCATCAGATTGCGCATGCTCGCCTAGCAATCACAGAACACAGTTCCATAACAGAACTAGGCAAAGGAAAGAACTCTGGGATCTGGATGATCTAACTTATCCATTTTAAGGTGCCTGGCCTGTGCGACCGGAGCGCCAGCTCGTTAAGGAGCAGAAAGGCGAAAAGGAGGAAATAAAAATCCGATGAAAGGAGGATTCCCCATGTTAGAACCAAGAAAAGTGGAAATAATCTATCTACCACTATATAATTAAGTTAGTTGCCCGCGCTGTAGATAATGTGACGTACCTCACGCAGGTTCACCTCATCGAACCCCGCGCGGACAAAATGTGCCGTTCATCCTGGGTGCTGCTGCAATAGAGGAAGCGCAGCCTCCTCCTGCTTGACGCAGTTGCATCTACGCGCGTTTCTGGGCGTCTGGATCCAGAAGAGGGTCTCCTACGCGCGCAGCAGGCGTCTGTATTCAGAAGAGGTGACATAGTGGTACTATTGTACTTTTGGTACCCCACTTAATCTTGTTCAAAATAGGTCTAGTAGGGGTAATTTGCCATGGGAAGAACGAATATCATAGTCGTTTTTTGCGGAAATGTCTTATAAGCCCGCTATATTAACTTGGAATCGCCTAAGGCCTTGCGAAATAGCGCGCGCTGGTAAGAGACGCAGAGACTCCGCCCTCTACCAGCACGCATTCTCGGCCGTGGGGGGACATAGTCGCCGTACGACGAGCGGTCGCATTCAGAATTCAACGTGGGGTGCTGCTGCAGGCGAGGAAGCGCCGCAGCCTCCTCCTGCTTGACACAGCGGCAATTGCGCGCATTTCTGAGCGTCCTGATTCCGAATACGTGTCACCATCAAGGGTGGACCAGGAAGGAGAGGAACAACCTGGAGCTGGGACCGGGACGGGGAACCAGAAGAGACCAGTAAGGGGGTCAATGGTGGATACAAAGAAGTGGGCCAGGAGTTGGGACTAGGAAGGTGGGGGACTAAAGAGGGGGAGGGAAGACCAGTAAATGCGAACCAGCAATTAGATCCAGTAAGAAGAAACGAGTGAGGGAGAACCTGGCTTTGGAAGATATATCAACAATATCCGGGAACACAAGCTTTTAGGCATGAGAACGGTTGCGGAGGAGCAACGTGAATACAGAAGTACTGCGCAGCACAAACCAATGGCGTTACTGGACGGTCCGGAAAGAATTGTCTATAATGAACGCACGGAAGTGGTGAACGGCTTGATGCCAATAAAGTACGCAGCAGATCCTGGATGTTAGCGAATTTTAAGTTGGCGCAACGTGACAACGGAGGGGTTAGTGAAATTGAAAAAAAAATATATGCCTAGGTAGACATTCATGTAAGCAATACAAAACCACTTACCATTTAACCGGAATGGTGTCGGTCCATGTTGCTTGGGGGGGGTCGCCCGAGTAGAACGGAGGCGCGGAGTGCGCGAGACGGCGCGACGAAAAACCATTCCAAGCGGACCTCTCTACCGGCGGGCGCACGCGTTTCACGGCCGCGGTGAGTTTTTTTTTTATTTAGAGTTTTTAGAGGTTTTTTTTATTTATCTATGATGTGGGAGGGAGGGAGGGAGGAGGGGAGGCGCGCCGAGGGGGGTGAGAGCGAGGGGGTGGATTGGGGAGGAAGGATAGGCGCGCCGAGGGGGATGAGAGCGAGGGGGATTCAGATTTGGGCAAGGGAAGGGACTCCGGGGTGTGGCCGAGTTACGCACCCGTGTTTAAATTGCCTACATCCCGGAGTCCCTTTCCTTGCCCAAAATTTGGAAGCAAATTAAAAACGAGGAGTATCTGTCCTCAGGCTTTAAGTTACTCGGGCGACCCCCCCCCCAAGCAACATGGAACCGACACCATTGCGGTCAAATGGTAAGTGGTTTTGTATTGCTTACATAAATGTCTACCTAGGCATATGTTTTTTTTTTTCAATTTCACTAACTCCTCCGTTGTCACATGTAGCCTTTTAAGTTTTACAAAAATTAATTTCGGTAGATCACTGATGTTGCAAAGTCGCGCGAGGCGCGCAAGTGCGAGACACGCCGTGAGGCGTGTCGGAGCCTTTGTAACAAAGAGAAAAGAATTGAAGATGAGGATAAGGAGAGAATGGGCACTAGTAAAAAGTTCCGACTCCACCGACACGACTTCGGTCGAAAAAAAAATTTCGCTGAAACTTCGTCTAGGGGGGTTATTTGGGGTGCTGATCACGAATATGACATCCGTTTTTGAAATTGCGGTCGATTACGGTAGGTACGGGTAACTGAGGCTGCCGAGATCACCAATTTTGCCCAAGCTTCGCATAGGGGGATTATTTGGGGTGCTGATAACGAATCTGACATCCGTTTTTCGTTTTACGCAGGAGTTTGGGCGAAATCGGTGGCCATTACCTTAGTACTCGTACCTTCCGTAACCTACCGTACTCCAGCGTAAAACGAAAACCGGATGTCAGATTCGTGATCAACACTCCAAATACCCCCCCCCCCCAGACGAAGTTTCAGCGAATTTTTTTTTTCGACGGAAGTCATGTCGGTGGAGTCGGAACTTTTAACTAGTGCCAGAGAATGTTCCCCTTGCCTTGTAACTTTACTCCGAGACCTTTCCCAGCTGCCCTCAAATTGCTAAAGAAGGGACCATTATATTCATTGTATTTTTGCGATCTGGGACTTCTCACGTGTCCCGCCTGTCCTTCTGGGGCCAGATTCATCAACGACATACAGCAGTCTGAAGCATTTCACCACATCGCTTGTTGATAATCCGCACTATCAGGGATTTCAGCAGTATTTTCACCGTTAGATTGCTGTAGGTCGTTGACGGACCTGCCCCTTGATCTGTAATTTTGTGTAAGTTTTAGGACGAGAACTAAAACACTTGCGACCCACGTATGAGTCCTGACGCGAGCGCGAGCTAAAGGCAAAGACTACGCCGAAGAGGTGCTGCAAGTACTACAACTAAGTTACTGAGCAACAGAATCGTGAGCGAACGCCCAAGAAACGTCGACGGCGCGAAAACGGCGAGCGCAACTCGAAATTCCCGCCGTCGCGACCCGTCCCCGCGAAGAACTCGGCCAACCCATGCCGGCTGCGCCACCTCAGATACGGATTGGTGACGCGCGCGGCGACCGGTAGGGCAACCGCGGCAGTGGCCGCCGCGCGACTGCGCCCCACAACCTCAAGTCTGAGGATATGTTGATCTTACCTAGTCTCTTACTATACTGGGACGAAATGACACAATAATACACAGGGCAAGGCATTCCGAAAACGAATGAATCGCCACGCTGACGAGAACTGGTGGAAATGGACGCAGACTCGGTGCTTGGTGGTAACGTTGCCAGCGACCAACTGCTAAATAGACTGGTACGAAGCCTTCTTTCACCCTAATCTGAAAGCTAGGTGACGAGCTGGAATCGTCAGGGACATGTTTGTGAAGCTTGAGCCAACAATTCTGCACAACCGCGGCAACGGACATCGCATCTGCGGCGACGTCTGCCAACACGCGGCGAGCAGTCGTGCATAAGCCCGCCCCTTTACGAAGTGGGCGGCAAATTAACATTTGGACGTATTTCATAGTGTTGTGGTCGTAGTGGAACTCAAAACACCTGCAACTTGACTTCAACGGTTACAGGGCAAAGGACAACCATGACTCATGTTTTCGCGGATTCGTCGCGCCGTCGGCGCTCTCCGTACTAGAGACTCTCCTCGCATAGCCCCTACGTCTCTTCTTGCCCGCGCTAGAGTGCAAACGGTGGAGCACGTCGGTGCTAGAGCACCCTACAGGGACCGAGGTTGGTCGACCAGTGCACTTCATTAGCACTCATTTCTCAAAGGAGGAGCGTCTGCTGGAGGAGTTGGCATATCAGCAACATAGACGAGCTCAGATTTCCACCTTTTCTGGCACAGGTTGGGTGGAAAATATCGCGTAGAGACAATGACATGTTAGTCAACAACAAGAATGGCCATTACGTGGGAGCGATGCCTCTTCCGTTTATTGGGCTTGGGAGGTGCTGTGTTCTGGGTTGAACACAACAGTGTTTATTGCCACATGTGGAGTTCTGCGCGACTAGAAGCTTTGCTATTTTGCGTGCTCTACGTGCATGATTGGAATTTTTCGCCGTTATTCCATGGCTTCAAGAATTCGGTGTCAGTCTTTGAGTTGAGGGTGAGGAACCGTTTTCCCTTGCGAAACGGTGAGTGATCGTGCCTCTCCCGCTTCTTGTCAAGTGAATTCCTTTTATCAGTCAAAGAAGCAAGGACCCCAACGCAACCCGCTGTGGCAGGCTATACATAAGACTAGAGAAAATGAGAGGTTATAAAGACACTGAAGTGTGTCTCCCTAATAAACCTCCAGTACTGATCTGTCCATAAGCACTAATGCTTTGCTGGGGAGAGACGGACAATAAAGGTCTGAGGATGGACCGCCTCTACGCCCTCATTTCTTGGAATCGTCATATTTATTCCCGTGGAAAGTAGCGGTTTCGGTGCGTCTCGATTCTAACTTGCAGGAAGTCCTACTCTTTTGGAACATGGCCTTCTTGAAATTCAGTCTCCATCTACAGCAAGTTTCCGCAACAATCGGCTAGCCCTGGAGACGCAGACGACGAGCGTTTTCTCTCATCCGGGCGCTGAGTCAGCTCGCTCGCTCGTAGCGCAGCAGGAGTGTCTATTTCTCTGCGCTCTCGCCATCCCGCTGCTTTGGTTGACCTTTGCCCGTAGACGGACTTCAACGTTTTTTTTTTCGTTGCCGGAGAACTGGTCCGCTTGGCATAGTGCTGAGGCGGCGCGCGGTTTTTCGTCGTGTCGTCTCGTGCACTCCACGCCTCCTTGTTCGCTACACCCCGGAGTCCCTTCCCTAGCCCAATCTGGAGAGTCACTCTGCTCATCTGACTCTCGCTGCTCGCGCGTGACGGAATTTTTCGGGGACCAGTTCACATGTAATCTTTTTTTTTGCGATTGTAAAATTTTATGTATTGATGTGGATTTTAAACCTTTGAACGTTGTTTGTACACGTTAATATTACACAGCCATTATCATAATCTTCAGTTTTCTAGCTTGTTGAGATTTTTGGATGTTCCCTGTTCTTTTTTATTGCCTCCTTGACATTATGGTTGTGATTCTTCCCCCATGGTTGTTTACTGTGTTGCCCTTCTGGCGCACCCTTGAGTTCGGCGAGAAATAAACGCGATCAACCTGTACTCGAATGCAGGCACCCATGAGTGTATGGAATAGACAAATAATCGTTTCAGGAATCTGGAGAGTTGATAGGGCTCACTCATAAGTGCGCCTCCTGTCCGCCATGACGTCGCTTTCGAGCCAACTTCAGTCCCTACGGACTGCGACCGCACAGCACCAGACTGTCGAAAAGAGACATGTTTCTTTACTGTTTGCAAAGAAGGAAGCTGAAGCACTAGATAGAGAGACTGTCTACAAAATAGGTCAGTTTTTGGTGGATGAGACCACAATAATTTTCCTGCTGCAATCATAGATTGGTGAGCTTATAAAGTAACGTTTTCCTCCACCTCTCCTCCCCTGAAATCGCTCAAGGGCGGAGTGGTGGAGCACATGAGAGAGTAGAAATGTGAGACAAACCCCTTACCTTTCCAGCCTTTCGGCTCGATCTTAGCCAATACTATTACATTGGATGTTGGTTTAGGCTGCACTGGTCTGCAAAGATTGAAGGAGCTGGATCCAGAGTTCGACACGAACAATGACCTGTTCGATGAATCTAGGCTGCACTTCCAGCGTACGATGATAACAAGAGAGGAGAATGCCGTGCTTAATGAGAAAATAGAAAAGCTCTTGTTTCAACTGTCGCCTTACCTACAGCACTTCGCTTGCCAGCAGGTTCTAGAATGGCTTATTTTCAAGTACCAGGTGAGCTTTCCCACTCAGGATACGCAGACCCGTTCCAAACAGTTCTCCCTTTAAGGTATACGCGTACAACGCCGAGAACATGATTCTGACATTCCTGCCGTTTCATGAGACTAACATTTTTGGTCGCTTGTTGTCTATCATTGAGTACAACTTCGCCACTTCAAAGGACTGGGCGTTTTTGGAAGAATTCGGAAAGAAGGAATATCCCGTTCCCTTCAGCGCTGTAAGTTCTAACAGATCTGATCGCCTTATCCGTCTTGATCTTCTGCCATTGCAGATCGTGAAACACACCGCTTCAAGTACTCACTCACTGATAACGAGGATTACTGATCATCTCAACAGAGGCATTCAGGTGCGCTTTCTCTCATTCCATACCGTTTTCAGATGGCTGTCCACTCGCCGTAAAGCCAAGTACCTATTTACAGCTTGTCGGAGAAGAATTCCTTGAAAAGCGGTCCCATATCTTCTTCACTTTCTACGCGAAGCTCCTTATTGCGCTGCTACAGGACTCCACAAAAGTCGATGATATGCTTCTGGCAAAGATTATTCCTCTTATCGCAATTGGGCTCAAGTAAGCTTCATTTTGCTAAAGTAGTCAGGCAGTTTATTAAGCCAGGCTAGTGTAAGGATAAAAAGGAAAAAGGACGGCGTTACTCAATCCCTTTTGGGGTGCGCCACGCCTTCTACTTCTGCGGGATGTCGAGGAGGCGATTTGAATGCGTTTTTGGCCATGCACGATGTCCAGCCGATGAACAAGTCAGCGCTTTATCCCTCCCCAATGAGTCTGGTAGCAATCCACCGACCCCGGAGATGGAAAGCTTGATTCGCCTGGGTGGCAAATCTAAACCAACAATCTGGTTCCGGGTGCACGCGACAGCCAGCACCTCCTCCGACTGCGCTACACGCGCCCAGGTCAACCAAGCCTTCTATCCCTCCGGGTTCGGTGAATTGGTGCCAGACTAGCGTACGCTGCAAAACTCTACTCCTGCGTGTACAAGGAACTCCAGCTTGCGTAGAAGGAGTCCGTTTTAGTTTTACCCGTGATTTGGAACTCATTCCCTTGTCCAGTTCCGTGCTCTGCGAAGGAGCGAAGGACCCAACCCAAGCAGTCCTTATGTGAGCAGGAGGAAATTTCCAATGGATACCTCTCCTAATTAATCGTTTTACAGTAAAAACACGTACAACACAGTTGGAGGTGGGACCGGCTTTTGCGTATGTTCAAAATTGATCTCATGTGTCGCTCAGGCCAACCAGCCTTCTTCCTGTGCGGTTGATGGACCTGCACCTGCCTTGTCTTGGATACAGGAAACACTGACTTAGTGTTATTCAATCCCTTTGTGGGTTGAGCCACGTATTCTATTTCTGCGGAACTTTGTTTGGACCAGGGGTGTGTGTTTGACGATGGACGATTTACCGGCCTTTTTCGTTAAAAAATTTTAACGAAATTTAACAATCAAAAATTCCACTAACGACATTTTACGCATCACGTTTGAACTGTTTCACTGTTTTTTCATGTAAATGCATTTCGGGCGAATTTTTTGGATGAGCTTTCGCAGTATCGTTGCGATTTCAAGGAAATCCTTACTTGAATCTGAAGAAAGAGGCAGTAGATATAGCCCTAATATCTCGAGAAATCTTGGCATTCTTGCTCCTCGACCAGATTATTTGCGTGCTCACCACTTTTCTATGCAGCTGTTTCGTATTTTTTGACTTTCTTGCCGTTTCTTGCGCTTGATTGCTACACAACCAGACAGTTTTTAACCCTTTCGCGGTATTTATTTCATGAATGGAGTTGAAAAGGCATAGAACACGCGAAGAAGTCGCCGGGAAATGCAAATAATGCGAAAAAAATGCGAATAATAGTGTAAGAAACGAAGCAGCGAAAGAAAAACCTCTTCCTCGCAAGTTTTCCGGGAAACCGGACGGGTTCCTCCTGCAGTATGAGGTGATGGTTACAGGACTACGTTAAGGCAACGTTGACCGCCTCCTAACTGATAGAGCGTGTCTGCCGGTACTCTCACTGCTTCGCTTCTACTCGATTTCATGTCGTGCATGGTAACTATTCGCTTAACTTTTTCGTCTCCTTCGAAGGCTATCTTGGAACTTTTCGTTGGGAGAAGCATACAAGTTGAAGCAGTGAACATATGTACAACGATGTTTTTTGCGATCAGAACTCTAGCGCCAGGCGGGATTCAAACCCGCACTTCCTGCTGGCCGAGCAGGAATGCTCTATGCCATTACACCAGCGGCGCTGTTTGATCATGCGCAACATCCACTCCTCGTGGGGCCGATTAGCATTCATCCATATATCGGGATGAGCCGGCCGCTGATATCAGCATGGAACCAGTTGAGCTGAAGGTCTTGATATAAATGATTCTCGTTTAGCAATTTTATTGATGGTAGATGGACTGTTGATATTCTGTTGTGAAGACGAAGATGAAGTCATATAATTACCGCATAGATGGGGACGAGAAGAATTAGTAAAGAAAATGAACTGGCTTTTTGCATACTAAAATATAGCCAAACTGACTGCTGGAAAAGAAAAGTTTATTAATCGAGTTTACCAATTTTAACGCAAAATTTTTTCGTTAAAAAATAGTCGTTAGAAATTTACCAAAAAAAATTAATGCACACCCCTAACTTGGACATTATTATTGTCTTGCAATCACCATACAGTGAAGAAGCTAGTCTTCGATCGTTCCCAGAAGTCTATTCCGAAGTCTCAGACTCTGGAGCGGTGGAAGGCTTTGTTGGCCTGGCAGGGCTCAGAAGATGAGTCGATTCGAGACACAGAGTCAGAACCTCCTCTGATTGCACTACGTGCTGTGTCGTGCTTGGTACCATATGCGGCAATAGTTTCATTCCTGAAACTTCCCTGAATATCACCGATTATTGTGACAAGGCAAAGTATTCCTTGTCACGCTGAGATCGCTCCGTTACTTCTGCTTAAAAGACCAAATTGTAGAAGCACTCTTCCGTCGTTCCGTCAAGCTTCTCTAATGGTCATTTGTCAGCTTGCCATCTCTGTGAAACTAACCTCCGATGTGGTTTCGTCACTTACAAAAGTTGTCCTGATGGTTGGTTTTTCTTCCATGATTTCTAAGTAGTTATATCGAATCCTTTTGTTAGCTCGCGAGCTCAGTACTGTTTCAGAAATTCCGCAAGGGCTCCCTTGAATGCTCGCTCTCAACTCTGATTGTTCTTTGTCAGCAACAAACCGTGGAGTCGCTATCGAACAAGTAGGCGACTGTTACACCAGCCGAATGCTCTTGACCACTGTGTTTCCTTTGCAGGGCCGTGCTGAAGACGCTTCGCAGTGAGCTGGAGGTGTGGTCTACGTTGAAGACTTTCACTGAAAGGACTGATTTGACGGCAGTGTTAAAGCCGCTGTGGTCAACGCTGTTCACGATAGCCAGTGAAGGTGTGTTTTCTCCCACCATGAATAACTCTGGTGCTGTTTGGTGAACATGTATTGCAGAGTCGTACGAGTCGGATCACGCGGAGTGCATAAGAGCGCTGATGGAGACCTCTGCTCCAGAAACTCTTGTCGGCAAGCAAGCAACCATTTTCTTCAATAAACTGCTCGAGCATCCCGAAGTTCCAACACTTCATGAGAACGCGAGCTTTTCCAAGCATGTGTACAGCATGGTGGCAAGGTAGCTTTGTCACATTCCACTATAGAGATAGGCGGCCTAGGGGCTTACGAGATAGATTCTCTATGTTCTGTTACAGATTTTCCGATCAGTGGATGGACATCTGCACAGAATGGACCTCGCGCGACGAGAAGGTGCTAGCCAGCGTTGTGCAGCACTATCATTTAGAGCCGCTCATGGTGGTTAGTGGTGATTGATTATCCACCTCGTCACGGTGGGCTTACCAGAACTTGATTGGTTTAGGTGCAACAACAAACAGAGGTGAAGAAAAAGCGATCTCGTCGACGCTCTAACTCGATACGGAAAAGCCTTTCCGAGGATCCATCGGCTAGCAAACCAGAGGTACGCTTTCATTTAGAGCAATATGAAGCTACAGAGGAGGTCCAAAGCGTATAGCGGCATTCCTACAATTTATTTCTTTATATTGGGAAGAGCGCTATTAGGTTTAGCAATAATTCTAATATTTGAGTCGCCAAAAGCCACGTCATCTGGCAAGGTGATGGTTGTCTGGTTATTCTAGAGTCCTCACTTCTAATACAGTTCAGATGAATACCGTTCAGCGTTCAGCACTTTTCTGCGTGTCCTGTTTTATATTGAATCACTTGTCTCGAAAGGCTGCATAAACTATCTTACAGAAGAAGGATCCCGTGGAGCGAGCACAGGAAATGGCCTCCACGTCGGAATTTGCTCGAAGGCAGGAGTTTGCTGGTGATCCTATGAAGAAAGCACTTGAGTGGATCAAGAAGGAGAAGTGGGATAAGGTGAGGTTGCAGTTCAATATCCTCGTCCAACAGCTACCACGATAATCACATCCTTCTTGTAGGTCGCTTGGGCGTTCGATGAGATGGCTTCTCGTAAATCCTACTTTGCCGATAAGGCGGACGACGACATCGAGACGTTTGTTCTAGAGATCATTCTGCTCGCAATTACTGGGTCAAAATGTCCCATAATTGAAAAGGCCCACGCTGCTCTATCTGAGGTGTGTCGAACATTTCGAGATCGTGTTTCTGTGCAAAATGACCTCGATACTTGAAACATTTCACATACCTTTTAGGCGAACCTTCGGAGCAGTTTTGTTCTAGAACTGCTGTCACGCAGTGAACCAGGTGGACCTACGCCAAAGAAGTCGAGGCAAATCAAAGCTAGCGAGATCCATGATAAGGTTAGATTTACATTTTTAAATGTTTTCTTCAAAATTATCGGTCTGCCGTTGTTCAAACTGCCTATTCTGAAGAGACGTCTGTGAACTTATCCCAACGATTCTCAACAAGGCCTATATGGTCTTGTAGGACATCTAACAATAAATGCACGGGTGAAGTTCGCTTTTGCTGCGGCCACTGGTTGCTCCAAAAATGGCGAAAGAAACTGTATCACTTCAGTGCTGACTGGGAAGGCAAAAGTGACTCGTGGAATGGTCTTGTCATGCTCCGATATCAACCTACAAAAGGTTTTGACTTTAATTGTAGTTAGATCATTACATTCTGATAATCTCTTAGGTGTCCTAAATGAAACTGTAGGGAACATTCATACAGTTCACTCGAGAGCCGGAAAAGATATTGTTTTCAAGATTAATAATCCAACCATACATAAGCCATGCCATACCATAATATGAATGTGCAATCGGCCTTTACAATGACTTGCGTTGGCCAGAGGATCATCAAAGACACATGTTTGCTTCCGGACAAGTCTGTTATTAATTCACCGATCCCGAAAGATGAAACGCTTGGTTGGCTCGGACGGGCCCCCTGGACGAACAAAGAACCTGGTATCGGGTGCACTGTTGCGAATCGGTGGCCCCACTCGCGAGGGAACATGCCCCTGTTGAGTGGAGTCCCCCATTCATCCCGTGGTGCTACGAGGTAACCAGGAACCCAGGAGCCAGGGGACATACGGGGGACCCCATGGTGTGAATAGGCCACGCCCCCTTTCCCTGGCAGACGGGGGCCCCGCGTGGCGACTTCTCACCCTCCGCGCTGGCCAGCGCCTGGATTGACGCACGCCCGCACCACGCACCAGCCGCGGGTGCTGCTGTACTGAACCCGGACTGTATTGAGCACACACAACCCCCAGATACTACCCAACAACTACACAATACCCCAACAGCAAATATACAGAACAATACCAATACCGATAATACACTGTTAGGGGACTCACCACCTTCCTCGTCACATGAAGCACAATAGATACATCCACGGTTTATTCCATACAACAGCAACAAAATACCACGTCAGAATAGTATAAGAGTCGGATGCCAGATAATATGGAATACAGGCTAGATGAGACCGCTCCGGCTGGAAAGACTGTAGTGGCTATCCGAGGCTAGGCGAGCCCCATCCAGGCTCGCCGTCCTCCCTGTATTTCAGCCGGCTGTAGTGCGACGTGAGGAACGGGAAGGCTCCGCTCAGGCGATCCCCGGAATGATGATGAAAGCGGGCTCACAATGGCGGCGCCCCAGAGCCGCGCCCGCGCAGCCGCTCGACGTGTCGACGGAAGTATAGAATGAGCCGGGCGGGGGGCGGCGCACCGCGGTCCCCGCCGACCAATAGCGTGCGCGGGCAGGCCGAGCCTCGGGAGCGCCTCATCGGGGTCCCGAGCGGATACGGCAGCCCGCGGGAGTTTGAATATAAGGGAGCGAACCATCGCATTCGCGACATGCACCGACAGTCGGAAACTCCGACTGCCTCGATTCTTGTGAACGCAAGAGTCGGCGCTTCCGACTGCGCTACCACCTTCAAGATATTTTTCGATTAAAGAAGAATTTATCTTGAAAGTTTCCAATTATTTTTATAGCATTATAGAGTCACGAGATACACACAATTGGATAATGATCCACACATTCATCAGCGTCGCCGTCAGGCCGCCGAAGTTGCTGTAGGTTTTGGATAATTCACCAGTTGCAGCGCATTTCAAAACTTCCTATAGCGATAGAAAAAAATTAGGGTTTTCAATTACAAAATTTCTTTCTTCAATGAGAAAAACGTTCAACGAACAGCAGCGATAATCAATTTTTTTTGGTTATCTGTCAAGTGTGTAGGAGAGGCCCGGGTGAGTGGCAGGCGGTGGTTCAGTGGACTTCGGGTTTAGAAACGGGTTCACCAACCTCGACTCCCTTGTCGACGTCGGTTTCCAACACACAAAACCCCGGTCCTTGCTCGTGTATCGAGCGTGACGGCACGTCCTCTGGCTTCATCCTTAGAATACTAGACAATAGCAGCAAATACTACGGATCGCAGAGATAATCTGGCTAGGGCCGGTCGAAAGGACACCTCAAACTTGGGTAATTAAACCTTTCTCACTATTATCAAACATAATAACGAACAATTAACAAAGACGAACAATGAATCACTTAGCTTAGGGTCCCTTAACCTACAGAGAGATCGGAGAATGGGTGCCGGGGCGAGGGATGGGGTAGAGGACGCACGGCGTCGGCTACTGGCTCGGCGGTTGGCAGGCGCCCCGTTATCCCCTGGATTGGCCGCGGTCGGTGATCGATTCCGGTCGATTCCGGCGGCTCGGAGACGGTGCGTTAGCACATTATTAGTCCGTACTGAATGTTTTGTAAATACACCTGGAAGACAAAATTTCGCCGATCTGGACCTTCAGAAGATGCATAAATAGTATGGTATAATATAGTATAGTACAGTATAGTATAGTATGTAATAGCGATGTAATTATTTATTTAAAGAACCCAAAACAGACGGGATTTACACCTTCGATTTCGAAAGTCTGATCGTCGGGCAATTGCACGGTACAGTCAAAAGAAATAACATACCAGAAGTTTTCTCATTCTTGCTCTCTGTGGTATTCCACCAAAGCTTAGTGCAAAAAGGATAGATTTTTGTGACAGTTCAAACAGTATCTTCGTTGTTGTTGTTGTTTTTTGATGTTGTTGAGAAGTGTTCCGCTAAGGTGATGTTACGAAATGTTTGAATTTGAACCGCTTACGGTGCTTGTGAAGCAGATCTAGGTGCTGAGGGGAAAGCGTGCAAGCCGCTGGATGTGCTGAAGAATGCAACACGGTTCCTTTAGTGACGATTTTCCAGGTCCTTAAAAACGAAACGAAGGAGGAATACGAGAAACGGCTCAAGTTTGTGCTTGAGCTGCTGGCTACCCGCACAAACCCCACCGTCGATGGTCGATTATTCCACACACTGTTCGATATCTTGAAAGAGTACGCACACATTAAACGTTTTTAATGCCCTTTATCGAGCAATAAGGCCTCATTCTAGTTCGTGTGATGGGAATGATGCGCTAACGTTGCGAGTGGTCACGCTGCTGCTGAAAATGCTTAAATATCCAGGTAGAAGCAATCTCATTTTGTTGATTGAAATACTCTCATTGCCGACGGAGCTTATAGGCAAGTACAAGATCACTGATGCTGATCTCAAGATGAACTTCGTCGTAGACATTATGCGTGCGACGCACAGCCACCATATTCTACGGGAGTCTCTGCGTCTACTGACTGCTGCAGTCCGATTATCGCCGGTAATAGCCTCTTGTGATTAATGTTTGCTTCTAGTTCTAAAGTAATTCCTTTGCAGTCCAGCGTCGCATCCCATGTGATGTCCGTTTTCACCTTCATGGGAAGTGGGCTGTTCCGGAAAGATAACGAGCTGACTCTCGGAATTATTGAGGACACAATAGAAGCCCTGTTTCGAGCTGTCTGCGAAGAGGATGGAAAGGTAGGTTTTCTGGTTTTTGGGATCTGGATTCAGAATTTTTGCGGGTCTGTTTTCAGTCGCTGCCCAACGAGATGCGATTGCGGCTTGTTAGCGTTGCGCGAATTCTCGCCGTCTCTACATGCGATATTCCCGCCCATCGTCGAGCCCGTATGGCGCATGCGATAACTCGTGCGGTTAGGCATGTCAACGTGTGGATAGTCGCTGGCGTGCTGCTCGAACAGTTCGTCTCAACCTTAAATTTGTAGTTATCTTCTTACTGCTGGAGGTCTTTTCATCAGTGTCTGTCCCACTTGGTGGCGTAGTTCGCCCTTATGGTATGGTGACGCCAATTCTCCCGATCGAATGCTTGATCGGGATGGGGACCAGCTATGCATAAGTACAAATTCAACGTATTTAACCAGCGTTGCTTTGGGGTCCTCTGGTCCGCTTTCCGGAGACCTCAAGGTTCGGGCCAATCTTACGGGCGATGCCGCTATTGGCGGGTGCGAATGGCGTGGCTGTACTATCGAAGACGAGTTTCGCGCAATCACTCGGCTATCGGGGCGGCACCGAACCTCTGTCGCATGTTGTCGTTGCGAACGTCGCCCAAACGCGTTCCTCCGGCGGTCCACCATCTTCGTTTCCATTATTCTGAAGCAGCTCTCAGTTTCTTTGGTGACATATTGTAATTGTTTCCTAATCGTTAGGTGTTTAGTTAAAGGATGTTAACGTTTTAGTGGCATAGCTTCCAGTGCTATTATGAGGTAGTGAGCTCTAGGATTGCTGATTTACGCAAAGTAGTTTCTTTTCGCGACTTATTATTCAATCCAACGACAATTAATGATCCGTGTAGTCACACGCGCATCCTCGACGTTTGTGCATCTCATTAGCATCGCTGCAGTGCCATTTTCCCAAAACTCGTTGTTGGATCTCTAAGGCTTGTGCGAGTCGTTATCTGACGTCGCGCCCCGGATGCACCTAGTCACACGCTTCTCGGGGAGCAAAGAAGTTGGGAATCGGAAGGGGTTGAGAATCAGTGCACGGCACAGTGCACGGTAAGTGCTGCAGACCAGTCCATCCAAGCTCTTGCAGTTTACTGCGGCAGCGTGAACTCAGCCGTCGATCTACACAATGAGGTGCGGTGGCCAGACGATGAACATATCAGAGTTTTATCCTTTCCAGATAAGTCTGATACCTATTCTCCAACCCTGGAGGGATGGAGAACTTGCTTGACCTGGGTTTGAAATTCGAACCAAGAAATTTGAATGGGTGCTCGGGACAGTTGGCGTCTCCTTCAACTGTGCTCCTCGCACCCAACTTCTCAATAGCAATTAGATAATTTCTAAAAAAATGGCCAGAGGTGTATTCGGTTTCCCGAACACTTTCCCTTGCAAATCTGAAGCGCGGCGCACTTGTACTTGGTTTATTCTACTTTTTTGCTCACTAACTCATCTCAAGTTTCGAATGCAACAACTCATCCATAGTACACGTAAAAGATAAAAAAGTATCTAAGTCTTCAGCGCAAAGCTAGAAACCAGCCAAGAAATTCGTGTTCTATTAGTTGGGTAAAACTAATGGGCTGTGATGAGTCTGTTATGCCGACTTCTTCAGCCGTCACATTATTCTCTTTTTCTGATATTACTTTCTGTTTCAGTTTCTGCGCTAGATGGCAGCGTTCAGCTGTTGACGCAAATAAACGATCAGCTGAACAAGATGCGTTTGAAGACTTTGCATTGGAGCTGTGCGCTGCGCTTGATCCTGTGTACCAAGTGAGTATTTTTGTGGACTGTTTACCTGTTTCACGTAAAACATATCTAGAAATATGAAAGAATATAATAATCCGCTAAGCGATGAGTTATACTATCGATCGGCGATGAGTCATAAAATAGGGGAAATTATGCGATACAAATTAAGGCAAGAAATTAGCGGAAAATACCCAGACGGCTTCTACGCGCCTGGCGACTCAGTAGACGAGCAGAACATGTCGGCAACCGTGCATGGTGAGCCGTAGACGTGCCGAAGACGACAACTGTGCCTGGGCATTTAGATGATCATCGACGAAAGGCCTTCGCAGCAGGGGAGACAATCGATATCGATCGATTTTTTGCGGATGTCGTTCAAGCGGCACAAAACTTCAGCGCTGGAGCTAATCGAGGTCGCTGAACACGAATCGGAAGTCGACCAATCGATATCGATCAATATTATCGGTTTTCTATGGGTGTCGTTCAAGCGGCACGAAACTTCAGCCCTTGGGCTAATCTAATCGAGGTCCTGACCAGTGGTTTTCTCCAGTTTTAACTGATCGGGGTGGGGAGGGGTGGGAGACACGCCGGTGGTTTTTCTCCCAGATTTAACCGATCGGGGTGGGGAGGAGGTGGGAGACACGCGGGTATTATGGCCGAAGGAGTGCTCCACATCAGGTGGAAATTTTCAATGTGGAGGCCAGTATCGATCGATATTATCGATCGCCTGACCGGTGGTTTTCTGCCAGATTTAACCGATCGGGGTGGGGGGGGGGTGGGAGAAACGTCGGTACTATGGCCGAAGGAGTGCTCCACAACAGTCTGAGGACGAAAGCATTAACACAAATAAATGACGTTTCTGAACTGTCTGAAGATAGTGCCGACGTTGAAGAGATGTTGAGGATGGAGGGAGGGAGAGCTGGACGGCTTCATATCGAAGAACTACTCACATGATCTTAAAGAAGGTAGACCAAGGTGCGAAATTATTAAGGTTTTCAAATACCTCATTTTACTGCTAAGGTGCCGAGAAGGCTGCACAAGCAGAGCAGCTGCTTGAAGTGAGTGATCTTGGCTTAGTGACTCTCTAAGGTCGGGCGAAGCGCGCAAGTGCGAGACACGCCGACAGGCGTGTCGGAGCACTTGTGAAAGAATAATGGACAGAGAAATAGATTAAGTGAATGCACAAAATGATGAGTAAGTTACTGAGAACAACGAGATCGGGAGGGGTTAAACACACTTCGAACGGTGGCCAGTAAACGCTAGGAAATACCTCGTGTAGAGCTCAATTATTCAGTTTGGTCTTCCTGAGGTGCCTAGGTCATTTTGTGCATTCACTCAACCTATTTCTCGGTCCATTATTCTTTCATATTTCTAGCGGAAAGAACTTCGCCTTAGCATGAAATTGAGTTGTGAGTTCTGTTTCATGCGAATGCCCTTTTCCATCACTTAAATCTATTTTCTAGTTTTCCGCTGCAGTTGACATCGTGAACTTTGTGGTGAGGCTTGGAGGCGATGAGCAACCTAAATCACAAGAGGGATCCCTTGATCAGGCTGTGTTCGACAGGTAGTGGGTCATTCAGTCTGTCTCGTGTATAATCACGCTTTGTATGATACATACGTTGCTCTGCTTTCAGGTCGAAGTACTCATTGCCGAAACTTCGTCATTTTCGTTTCGTTGTGATGGGGCTGGTTGTGAGAGTTCTCAGCAATCGGAAGCTGTTCGAAAAGGTTTGTTTTCTACTGCACTCTGTTCTGCAGTAAACCCACCCCACCCTGTGATTCAAAGAAAGTTGCTAAAAACCCAGATTTCCAGCTTGGGGAACTAGACGACGAGGTCCTTTACCAAGCAATGACACCGGTTGGGAAGCGATTGATGACTTCTTCGGTAGAGTTGGACGAGTTTATTGCGAGCGAACGTGCTAAGGCTGTCGAAGCTGAGGAGCAGCAAACACTTCGAAACTGGATAGCGTTGTCGGGAAGAGCTGAGACGGTTTCCGAAAAGGTAAGTTGTTCTTCACACGACAAGTCGATTCTGAGGAGGAAGTCCAAATCGCTCAATAACCCTCCGCTTTCAGATGCGCCATTTAATGCCCGGTGGAGTAGCTGCAAGAATAATTACCGATCTGCTTGAAGACGAGAAAACCGAGTGGAGGATGCGTGAGAAGGTAAGTAGGTCCATCCATCTGGTTATGTAAAATTTGTGTAGAAGATTTGCCATGATGTTTTTCTTTAAGGCTCTCCAACTGGCCAACTCTAAGCTGATACACGATGGCTTCTTCTTCACTGAAGGTGGAATTAATGTGCATCATTTGGAAAGGATGGCTGCTGTCCTCAACAAATGGATTGTAAAGGAGCGGTCGAGTAGTGAAGAAGTAGGGTTTCAAGGATACGGCGCGCTTCTGTGGCTGGTCTTGTGGATGAACTAATCAGAAAACGTTTCAGGTGGTGTTGTGCCAGAATGCTGCTTTTTCTCTGAAACTGGTGGCCAAGCGTCTCGGCACCCATTCGGACGTGTCGGTGCTTTCGGACACCATGGCGAAGTGCATAGATATAGTGAGTTTTAAGTCAGTTTGGAAAAGCAGATACGGGGAAAGGGTTCTGTTCTCTCAGGCTGCCGACTACCAAACTCTGGATGAGTGTTTAGTTGGGAATATTCTACTTCTTTCTGGAGAGCTCATTAGGTATGTAGCGTTTTGTTTCCTTCCGAGATTTAAACTTGAGCAATTCATTCCTCTTTCATAACTCTTGACATAGCAAAATACAAGAAAATCTTGGAAGACTATCCTTTCTGAATATAAGCGTATAATTGAAACCAGGTCCTATATATTACATTGTTTCCTATATATACATTGTTCTATATATTATATTGTTTACTGTTTGTAGATTACACTCTTAGATATGCAGTTCTTCCATGTGAATTGTATGCACATCTGTGGTTTGTTTTAGGTCGCAGAACATGAAGGCAACCATGATTTCGGCGGTTCCATTGCTCAAAACATGTCTGAGCATACTTTCCGACTGTATTTCTGGAGAAAAGGTAGTGTTCTGATATGCGAAGATTTGTGCCATGTTTGCGCTATGCAATCTTATAATACATACTCCTTTTCCATTTTTTAAAATTCCACTGCATATTTTTGAGACGTCTTTCCTCTTCTTTCGTAGACCCTTAAATCGTTAGTTGGGCAATGTGTTGTAGCTGTTGAATATCTATTGAACCTTGAGGCAGAGCTATAGGCTGAAATGCTAAAAATTTAAGAATTATTACGGTTGTTAATCAATTCCTTGGACGGACAAATCCGGATTCCTTTCCAAATGTGATAGCAAGTCACTGAACAGGGGAAATGGAGCGCATGGCTGACATGGGTGACCAGAACTTTGACATGACCCAGGGGTATTGGTAGGGACCCACATATTTTAGTTTCTACGCCAAGGGAACATGAGCGCGTGTTGGCGCAGTCGGAGGAGGCGTCCACTGTCGTGTGCACACGAATCGAGGTTCCTGGTTCGGCAGGAATCCAGATAAGCCTCCCTTCTTCTGGGGTCTGTAAATTGGTACCAGGCTTTCTGGGGAGAATAAAACATTAACTTATATGTTGGTTCGCCATCGCGAGTCAAATACGTATTCAGATCGCCTTCACATGTAGAAGTAGAATGCGTGGCGTATCCCACAATCGTTTTGAGTAACGCAGTCTCCATTTATTATTCTTTATTCATGGCCGTGCATTTAGCACATTATGGTGGTCCTGCTCTCGCATACCATGGATCGACTTGGTTCCTGTGCAATCTAGCCGAGCTTTCCATATCTTGAAATTTACCAGTTGCTCTAGATTTCTCTTTCAAGGATAGAGCATTAACTTTGACGATGACTAGTGGTAGTAGGTCATTGTGTAGACTAAATACACTGAGCATTAGATTGCTGCGTGACATACCCTATACATGAAATGTGTGGCGTATTTTTTGAAGAAAATACGGGCACGTGTAACGCAGTCGGAGGAGGTGCCGGCTGTCGCGTGCATCCGATACAAGATTCCTGGTTAGGAATTATCGCACGTGCCAACCAAGCCTTTCATTCCTTCGGGGTCGGTGAAGGTTACTACGAAGCACCAGACTCGCCTGGGAAAGGTAAAGCGCTGAGTTGTTCATCGGCTGGCCATCTCAAGTCATTGTATAGACGAATACGTATTCAGATTGCCTGTACGACATGCCGTAGAAGCAGAATGCGTGTCGCGTTCCAGAAGGGATTGATTAATGCTGCCCTTTATTGTTTGTTCCGTTGTTTGTTGAAGAAATTGGTTAATACCGACATCCTTCCTTTCTCCTTTATTCATCGAACACGACATTTTTGTTTTAAAATTCTGGTCGTTCTGCTCTATCACAAAAATTTGTCAGAGCGCTCGATAAAAGCATTTCAACGGTTGGACTGTAGGCGGTTAGGAGCCTATCTATTTATTTCAAATGCCTAGCAGCTGCTACTTCAGATTGCTTCTACTTGGGGCTTTTGTGACAGTTGTCTTACAGTCATTGGATGCACGTTTCTGTTTTTTTTTCTTCATGTGACGGTGAGGGTGACTGTTTCAGAATGTGCAATCAACTCAAACTCAATCTGAAGACGTTCAAACTAAGCGCAGTCGCATGCGGCAACAATCCCTGAGTGGAAGGAAGCTCGGCAGTTCTACGTTACTGGTGTGCTTTCTCTAACGTCTATGACCATTCCAATTATAATTGATCTTGCTTAGATATCTGCGTTGACATGCGTACAAAGAATCATGGATCAGTTTGCGCCGTTTATTTCTCAGTTCCTCCCGGAAATTCTGGTTCACTACTGCCGACTCACTGGACGGTTTGTGTTGGTCTATCTATTTTTGTGCTGTAAATATGCGGTTAGGAAATAGGAATTGGCCGTTCAGGTATTCCGAGTCTCCGGATGATTCAGTGCCAGCCGCTGTTCCGCTGCCTGATAAGTCTCAGTTTATGCAAAACCCGAAAGGCAGTATACGACACAGGTAGAGCCATTGTTCGCCTAATACACCCCAACCCACTTTCCTGAATGACGGCTTACTCAACCTTAGGCTTGATCTTATCCGCACGGCGCTTCTGAAGATTGAAATGCGAGTAATACCGGAACATTTTGCTAAAGCGGTTGTGCAGCTCATCTCCGAAGAGGTAGGTGCATTTGTTTGCAGCTTCGATACTATGGAAGAAACTCCTTTAGAAGTCTCTGGTTGCCCTGTTCACACTTCTGGCCTGCTACTTCGATCAGAAGAATCGCGTCGCCATCACTCAAAATAGGAACGCTCTGCTGGCAAACGTTTTCCTGCAGGGTTTAGCGTTTCGTAGTAACGAAAGGAATGTGGAGGTAAAACTAGAGATAAACCATTCATGGAATATTGCCTACATCATATAAGACAAAACGCCTCAGAACTTCGCCTCGATCGAGAATGTTGAACGCAGTGTGTTCAAGTCGCTGTTGACGATGGCCGAGGTGCTGACGGAAAACACTCTTCGCTCTGTAATGAACGGGCTCGTCGATTGGGCTGAGCAGGGCTTAAAGCCATCGGCAACGAAAGGCGAACGCAGTCGCCTTGTCACAGTCTTTTCCTTCGCCAACAGGTTGGCTTAGGTCTATGTTCCTTTTTATATGTCACCATTAGCGAGCAAATTTTCCACAGCGGTTGGGACTGTAGACCTACCTAGCCTTTTCTTCTGTTAAGAATGTGTATAACCAGTTGAAGAAAAGGACTAGCAGGCTGAGGTAGTGAAAGGACAGAACGTTGACTTTAGTTTCAAAGAAGATTTTTTCATTACGACTTCCTGTCCAAAAGTGTAGGTTTGAGAAGAGGACGATTCCAGTTTCTACGACTCGTTCAATACGTTAGCGCTGCCGTACTTTGGAAGGTTGGTGGAAATATCGAGCAAGGTCCTGCAAGGCTGCAATGCCACCATCATTACCGGTCAGTTCAATACTTGGCTGATGTGCATAATAACCGTGTATGAGGTTGAGGTTTTAGGCTATTCCTTTCAATAGGGTTTGTTCTGTATTTTGATTTGCGTAGTTTATCATCCGTATCAGCTGCCATCTCGTCGTCCGTCGCTTTGTTCTATAGGGACCGAGTGCATGCTGATCTGTTCCTGTCGCCACCGTTCGCTGCTGTAACGAAAGGCGTGAGAGCGTAACTTATAACGGCCATAACGCTTTGAGAACTGAGTATAGCTTCCACGCTGCTGTTTGCTGGAGTCCGCTGTCCTACCTTCACAAACGAACGGCCCATGGGTCTAGGTTCTCCGTAAGCAATAATATGTGATCACTCTTGCAGAACGGGGAATCGAGACTGATGCGCGTAGTATTCCATACCATTTCCACGTCAAACTGGACACTTTTGAGGTCAAATTGGGCACTATTCTAAGCAAGCTTGAAGCTTTGAAATCGAACTTAACACCTTCCTAACTAAACCTAGCATCTGATAGATTGAATTCAAGAATTTATTATAACGATCTTTGATATTTTCAATTCACCTGCACCAATAAGCGAATACACTTTTTGATAAAATTTTTATTCTTTAAAGGAAATAATAGACAAAATTGTGTTTTAAGGCGCAAAAAGTTGCAGGTATCATTTAATGTATTTGAGAAAGATCTCGCTGTGTACTGGACTAGATCGTCGCAATTTTTATTTGATTGATAGTGTAAATGCTGCTTACTTAAAGCGGTGTAAGGATATGAGCTCTTTTTATGTCTGCCGTTTACATGTTCTGTATTGCTCCTCGCAAACAGAAGTTTTGCTGTCAGTCGAATAAAAATCGAGAGCAGTAGTCTAGTGCTATCTCTTCCTTTAATACACTATGTCTGCTGCCTTTAGGAGCTTTAAAATAAAAATTAATCGTTTGTTTTTCCTTTAATTTTTCAAACTAGAATTTGCAGCAGTGCGTCACTTATTGGAGTAGCTAAATTAAAAATTTCCAACAAAAATGTTATGCCATTTTTCTCTGAACAAAAAAGTACGTCAGCCGTTTTGAAGAGTCTCTAATTTAATTAGGAAGGCGCTCGTTTTGATTTGGAAGTTTTTCAGATTGATTTCGAAAGTGTCAAGATTGCTTAAAAGAATGCCCAATTTGGTTTCAAAAGTGTCCAATTTGGCGTGAAAATGGTATATTTCACGCACGTGAGAAAAGGTGTGCAGAGTTTATTTATTTATTTATTTAAATGCACTCGAAGGTGCACTACAACGTCAACGAAAACCTGGAACAAATAGGTAGCCGTCAAATACAACAGCAAAATTAACATTCAACCAAATTAAAAAAAGGGAAACCTAACTACTTCATTAATTACCATCTGGCTATTTTTTTGGCAACTCCCGTAGCAACGAACCTTTACTAAGTAATGTTTAGAACGTTAAAAGTCAAAAAAGAAGTTAATCGTAGGAATATATAAAGCTATAATAAACCTATCCAGGATCAAGCATAGTTCACGAAAACAGAGCGCATATCGATATTTCAAATGACAATGTAAATAATAGAAAAAAGTGCTTTCCGTGTTATTGAAGCAGTCGTTAGATCGGAGAGGTCAGCCTAGGCAACGCAACTAACAAAAGTTATTCTGGGGCGGGCCGATAATGCAGGCGCCTCTTTGATCTGATACGAACCCCAGGCGTAAGACCTAGGCCCAAGTGACCAGTGGTAAAGCCAAATCACTTGTTGACCTCTCCTTGCAGTAGGAGAAATAATAATTCAGGAAAATTATTATTGAAGAAAAAAGTGTATCTGCGGAAGGAAAAAAGTGTATGACAATTTCGACAGTATTGAAAGCATTGTCATTCATAAAGCCCGTTTAGACTTTCGCATGATATAGAAAAAGTCATTACGACGCGAGTACCAAGCAGGAGCCAGATGGTAAGCACAAATTCCGAGAAGTCTCTAAAAGTAGCTATATATTCAGCAACAGCGAAGTCCTTCAGATGGAACGTAGCAGCTTTGGCAGAGGTACTTGCATAGGCAGTAGGATCACGTTAGGTTGTCCGGAATTCCTAAAATGTGCAACACATCCATTTTTTTTAATCTTTCCTTGAGAATCCCACTGCTTTCTGCATTTAAAACTTCTCTAGGCAGGCGTCGGATCCATCGTGCAACTCTGTAAAAAACGAAATTAAACAGCTGAGTGTAATTCTTCTTCTGAATCAGCGGGTAGTGCAGGATAAATCCATTCGATCGTAGCCCAGAAGGCCTGTATATCCAGTACTTGCTTGCACGAAGTTTTAGCTCGCCACGAAGTATTTTAAAGCAAAATATTATGTCAGCAACAACTCTCCTATGCAGCAAGGATTTAAGACCTAACGCTCTCAGACGCTCCTCATAAGTTGGCACATTTCTCGAGATAGCGCTTTGGTTTAGTCGTTTGTAAACAAGCCTTGTGAAGGTTCTTTGGACTCGTTCAAGTTGTGTGACAAGTTTTTTAGCAGTAGGATTCCATACTTGTGAACAATACTCCAGATGAGGAAGAACGTAGGTCTTATATAGCTTGGTGAGAATAACAGGATTATCACTACACACATTTCGAAATATAAAATAAAGAGCAATGTAGGCCTTCTGCGTAATTTTCTCAACATGAGTCGAAAAATCGAGTTTTGAATCTACAAAAACACCAAGGTCTTTAACCAATTCACATTCATTAATAGATGCGTCACCGATAGAGTATTCCGCAGCACATCCTTCACCAATATGCAAAACGGAACATTTTTCAGGGTTGATAGCCAAATTAAGTTCGGAAGCCCAATATTGTAGCGCATTCAAGGCATTGTTAAGAGCAAGGCAGGTTTCAACTCGATTGCATTGGTCATAGATTCCGTACATTTTGATGTCGTCAGCGTAGATTTGAAGTTTAATATTATCCGAAGATCTGATGACGTCGGATATACCAGCTGTGTAGAGCACAAAAAGCAACGGGGACAAAACTCCACCTTGTGGTACACCGCTAACACAGTGAAGTTTGTCTGAGAATTCGGAACCTACGCGAACAGTCATAAATCTATCCCTTAAATAAGAAGCAAACCAATTCAAAAGGGCTCCGTTCACACCTAGTGAATTCAGCTTGAGGAGTAGTTTAGCGTGGGAAACCCTATCAAACGCTTTTGATAAATCTATATAGATCACATCGACCATCTTGCCTTGGTTAAGTGAAAGCCTCCAGTCAAACATACTGTCAACGAGATTCGTGACGGTAGAGAGTCCTGGGAGGAAACCATGCTGTTCAGGTGGTACAACACCAGTACGAGGCAACCACGCCAAAAACTGCTCTCTTATTATACTCTCCATTACTTTGGAAGGGCAAGGAATTATGCTGATAGGGCGAAACTGAGTTACCGAATAAGCGCCTGCAACTTTAGGAATTGCAGTTACTAAAGCATGCTTCCAAGCGCTTGGAATCTCTCCTAGCATTAAAGATATATTGAATATGTCAGAAAGTGGCCTGGATAGTTCTTGAGCACATTTTTTAAAGATGATTGGAGGAATTCCATCACAAGGCTCAGTTAAGGAAGGCTTAAGTTTTTTAAGGATGGTAAACACATCACTGGCTGTAAAGAAGATGTTACTGACAAAACGTCTGAAACACATCATTTCAGAAGCATCTTCAGCAGTGGTTGCTCTATCGCTTACAGAGTCAGAGGTGATGTCATTGGAAAACACACTTGAAAAATAGTATCCTAAAGCATTTGCTTTGCTTGAGTCACATGAACAAACGTTATCGTTAATGTCAGTAATATTAGGAAGGCCTCCGTTCGATTTCATCTTATTGCGAATGTGCAAATGCAGTCTTCTCATTGAAGCATGTTTAGCTAGTTTACGTTCTTTCTGAGCCCAAAATCTTTTTAGATGGTAATCGATGTTGGTACAGATTGCTTTATAGGTGGAGTTGTTCAGTGGATCAGGTAGAGATCGAAACAAGCGTTCTTTTTGCGCGAGAAGATTACTGATATGCTTGGGAAAAATAGTTCGGAACGATTGTTTTCTTCTGAAAGGGACAAATTGGGCCAGGTTTTCATATAGCACTTTACAGAATCTATGATAAAGATCATCCACGGATACATATCCATCGAAAATTTGATGCCAATCAACTTCTGAAAGGCTAACTCTGAGAGAGTCAAAGTCAGCATTAAAGAAATCCGGCATGGGAAAGAGTAAATGGGAAAACGAATTGAATGAAATATCAAACTGAACGATGTTATGGTCAGAGGTGGCGAATGGTGGCAAAATACGTATGTTAGAGACTAATGGGGATGTTGATAAAATGATATCCAAAACTTTATCTTCGTGTGTAGCTTCTTTTACAGCTTGCGTAAAGCCAGCATTCTTGAAGAACTGAAGAAAATTAGCTGCTGCATGGTTTAAAGGAGATAGACTATGCCAATCTACAGCTAAGTTTAGGTCCCCCAAAATTATAGTTTCATTTCTAACCGCAACAAGGGATGAAAGAAAATCAAGTAATTGGTCGTCATCAACTATTCTTGAGTTAGGAGGACGATAGACGACAATAAGTCTGATTTGCCTCAAGTCGGTCCTTGTGCAAGAAAAAATTTCTACACAGAGAACATCAGCCTTGAGGTGGAAAGTATGATGGAGTATGCTAGAGTTGATGGTATTACGCAAAACACAACAGACGCCACCTCCTCTACTGCCATTACGCCTATCGAAGCGATGCATAATATAGGGCAAATTGGCTATCAATTCAGCATCATTAATTTTTACACTCAACCATGTTTCAGTGATGAAAACCATGTCAGGTTTAATCGTTGATAAAAAATGATGAAAATGAAGAATTTTATTAACAAGACTCCTAGCATTGATCAGGTAACAAGCAAGCGAAAGTGGATTACCATGCAAACTCAGACCTTTCCCGAACCCGCATTAGGAAGATTGGGAAGCTCAGAAATATGCTTGAGCTGACTGCGGTAAACGACCCACTCTCTTCTTGCCTTACCCCTATTTCTTTCATTAGCCAACTGCCTTAGCTCAAACTCTCGCTTCCTTTCGTCCGCGGTCATGCTCCTCCTCACAAAAATGCCTGCTAGCCCAGCAGAACGAAGAGTACGTGCGTTGGCTAATGCCCTCCGCCAGTAGTATTGTGATGGAAGGACGACCTTGACCATGCGTGGCCTGGAAGCATCATGCTTGCCAATTCTATAGGTTTCCACAGGTTCACAATCAAGTTGAAGGGCATCTAGGACGTCTAAAACCTTTGCTTTGAGGTCGGCCCTTCTTTCAGAAGCAGAAAGGGTTTCAGCCGGCTCCTGGAGCCCAGACACAACGATAGTTCTTCCCCTTTTTTCAGCTTCAGCATGATCAGAAAATTCCTTAGATACCTTTTCACTGAGGATGTTCAACATTTGAAGTGTCACAGGGTCCGAAATGCGTTCAGAGATTTTCTTAAAGAGACCCTCGACGCTCAACATCCTCAGATCCGATTCCAATACACCATCCTGTTGCACGGTGCCAGTACTAAGACCATTTGCCGATACAGATGCAGGCTGTGAAGCTGTGGTTTTGCGGTTTGCACGAGACATCTTAGGCAAAACAGACAAAGATAAAACAGTAAAGTTCTTAAGAACGAAGTGGAACTAATGTATTTGACCCACAGAGAAACCAGCAGTGTATGATAACGGAGCGGCGATAACGCAACCGCTCAGTGCAACGCCGACGTTGAGAATGATAGAGTTGTAGGTTTCTCTCGTTCATTCGAGGATAGGAGGTGCGCTATTAGCCAGGTGGACGAAGATTCGCCTTGTCTGGCATCTGGTGACAACCGTTTCGTTGATGATTGCCAGTTTCGATGTTCTGATGTAACTGACCAGATCCCGCGGGATGTCAAGAGGACACCATCCAGCAACACTTCGGTGGTAATTCTTCGAGAAGAGCCTGAATGACAGATTCAACCTGTAATCTTTAACAGAATCAGCCAACTTGTGAACGCTGTATAGTGCTCGCGGCAGTGATGTATACGGGCAGTCCCGTTTTGTGATGTGCCATGGATTCCGTTTCTATGCAAGACCACGGACGTCCTTTGGATACAAATTAGCCCTATACAATGAGCTACGATGGCAGCCTAGCCGCTCGATTCCGTGCTGATATCTTGAGTGTCCCGGCTGCGTATCAGAGCACCTTGTAAACGATAAAATGCTGATTTTTTCATCGCCGGGCATCGATATTGCGCGGAACAGACGGGCCTTCGAAGTGATCTACGATGCCACATATTTAAAAGTACCGTTTGTGCCTCACTCCTCAAAGGAGAAGGGTTTGGAGTTCAAGTCTGAACGGGAAAATTGAGCCGTATAGGAGGCTCTGCAGCCAAGAAAAGTCTCAAACGCTTTGCGTTTGCCAAGTGACTAAGAGGGTCCTCAAAGTTTACTTTGGAATCGTGACGGTGACCAAGCATTGTAATGAGCGAGAGATAAGCCACTTGTAAGCCTACGATGCTAAATAATCCTCGGCCGAGTGGATGGCGATGTGGCTTCATGGGAGTATTGTAGGTTTTGGTTCCCATGCCTTATGGGCTTTGGCAAAATGTGCACAAAAAGGCCTGAAAAGGTGAAAGGTGCAGAAATTAGATCCTCTCAGATCTCATTCGAACGGAAGAAATGCAAAAGCAACATAAAGCACGGGAGCCGAATTTCCGACATCGTTCACATGAAAGCCCACCGTTACCCGCTGCTCTCCAAGCAACTAGGGATGATTCTAGCTCTCATGATGGCATCGCGCCATCGTCCCCGATTCCGTAGTAAACTATAGGAACCCCCTACTCGTTTGTATTAACGACTTGGCAAAAGGTAAACACACTTTTATATTTAATGGAGGGTGTAGATTCTTGCGGTATGGCTCGCTTTTCCCTTCAGACATACACTCCAAACCCTTCTCTTGTAAGGTAATGAGCACCGGCTCCCTTTGCGCTTCTTTAATGTGGTCTGGTCTTCTTATCTTCTGTTATTCTTGTCTTCGGTTATCCATGTTATACTAATTGTTCGAAGCTCATTGCTCCTACGAACCTATAAGCTCCGAAAATGTGAAAACTGGGGCTGAAAGCCAAAACGAACATTCCTTAGAAGGGAATGATTTATGGTCCAGTTTTCCATTTCAACTTCGGAAGCTGTGAAGTAATACAACCTTTGTAGACTCGTCTTTGCTTCTACTTCACGGCAAGAAGGAGACAATTGACGGGCTGGAAGCTGACTCGTTGGTTGTCCATGTCCTTGACTTCGTTAACAACTGTGCCCGCCACCGCGAGTTCCTCACACAGTGAGTGCTGGAGCAGTGGAGCTCTCCCTATGGTAGTGCTGTGTTGGATAAATCTCATTTGCAGGGAGCGAGCTGAGGCTCTTATAGAACCGTTGACGAACGAGGTTGTGAACAGCAAACTGTGCGGACACGAGAAGAGATGCGTTCCTCACCTGGCTGATGCACTGTACCACATAGCGGACGCCCATCCAGACGTCTTCCAAGAGATTTTAGAGAAGCTGCTACTGAAAACGAGGAGCAACAGAGCCAAGGTAAGGCGCTTCCGAGTGGCCGCACGGAGCTTTTCAGCTGACAGATCGTGCGCTTTCAGATTCGTTATCGCGCTTTGTTAGTTGTTGAAGCGATATTCGACAAGGCTGGAGACGGCATCGCTCCCCACTTGCCCATGGTGATGCCATTCCTGAGTGAACTGCTCGAAGGTAAGCCTTTGCAGTACTCAGATCAATTTTGCCATCTAACTGTCCGCGTTTCAGATGAGAACCGCAATGTGGAAGAGCAGTGCGATCGTGTGGTTCGACTACTTCAGAGCAAGTTCGGCGAGAACATCTGCGAGGGCTTCATGTAGCGAGCTCCCTCAGCGCTTTCACCGCTTGCTGCGCATTCTCAGTTGTTGCTCCTGCGTAATGCGCATAGTTGTTACCTTGTTTGGGAATACACCATCTGTTTGGTTTATGTTGACCGTGTCTCACGATTGTTGACGTTGTTGAGTTTGTTATAGTCTTGGAGAAATGCTATTCATCGTCGCAGTGTTCTGTTGTATTCTGACTGTTCGCGACATGGAGGTGGCTGCTTGGATTAAGGAGTTGGCCGTCATGATCTGACCAGCATGGGTTGGTACTGATAAGGGACGCCTGTGAACGCTGAAGCGTTTAGACTTCTGTTGATAGGTTTCTCGTCTATCTAACTGGATTCTTCGTGTAAGCTTAGGTTGGAAGTACGCCTCACATTTAATCCTGTTGTCTGTCATTTTCACGTCGAAATGGGCACTTTTCAAACTAAATTTGATACTTCTAAACTAGCCCAGGGGCGCGTGTAGCGCAGTCGGAGGAGGCGCGACTGTCGCGTGCACCTGATACCAGGTTCCTGGTTCGGTTTTCCCGGCCAGGCCAACCAAGCCTTCCATCCCTCCGGGGTCGGTGAATTGGTAACAGACTTCTTTGGGAAGGACAAAGCGCTGACTTGTTCATCGGCTGGCCACCGCAAGTCATTGTATGACCAAATACGCATTCATGTCACCTCCACAACATCCCGTAGAAGTAGAATGCGCTGGCGCATCCCAAAAGGGATTGAGTAACGCCGTCCTTATCCTTATCCTTTAAACTAGCCTAAACATATGAAATCAGGGTGAACTCTTCCAAATTGAAGAGAGCTTCTACATTAAACCAGAGACTCCAAAAAGGCTAGAATAATTTTAAGCTCATGGAAGGTGCACTATAACATTCTTTGAAGTTTTAAATCATCTGCCCAATAGATGAACCCATTGCTTTAAAATCTAAAGCTTTAATTTTTGAGAAAAAGCAATGGTATATAATTTGTTTTAAAGAGCAAAGGAGCGGCCGTTCTTAATTGCAGAAATGGTGTTGTGACACGGCCTCTTCTGAGAAGCGACTTTTACCCGATTTATAGCAGAATTTTTGTAAGCATGGAGTTTGGCGCCTGTTAATGATGCAACAAAAATAACTGTGAAGAACACGCACATCCCCACTTTGGTGGTTCTTGGTGGCACTGCCAAATAAAAATGGCGGGGAACTTTTTGAGTCCATGGCGCAATTTGATCTCTTAGTGCACTCATGCTTGCTCCTTTGCTGTGTTTTAAGGAAAACTTTCATTGAATATTTTTTAAACAAAATTTTTACAACATTATTAAACTTATTGGGGCAGGTAAACTAAAAAAATCGAAGAAAGTTATATCATATTTTCCTTGTGACCAAAAAAAAAAAATATTCTAGCTATCCTATTGAGTCTGTAGTTTGATCTGCCTGAAGGTCGTTCCGGTTTGGAAGAGTTCGCCTTGATTTCAAAAGTCGAAGCTAGATTAATAGAGTGCCCAGTTTGATTTGAAAAGTGTCTATTTCGACGTGAAAATGATATGTGAACAAAAACTGATACTTGACGACAAGTAACGCCTGAAAAATTCGCTGGTGCAAATAGGTTTCGAGGGGCTTGCACTCACCATCAGTGGTTATCTCTCTTGGTAAGATGGCGCACGTATGTCCAGATACATCAGAAATGACCTTCTTCATGCCCAGCTAAGGGCACATTGTACTCTCGGCTAGCGAGTTAGTTTTCATGCAGTTGGTCTCGGTGCTCAGCAGTCAGCATTTCTTCTAATATTAGCTCTCTTTAAGAGGCTAAAAGAATTCAATGTGTTTTTCAGTATTGTTCCCACAGCACCGCGAAATACAGTTGCCTCCCTTTCTAGGGCAGGCTGCAGTAAGAACTGTTTTGCTAGATATTTCTCTAGCTAGATGTACAGGCGTTTTCGTTGTTATCGCTCCGAAGGCTGAACACTTCTGAAACCGAACTGGACGCAGCCCAAATTAAAAGGAGCGTTCTTCAGATTAAAGCAGGCACTCTCTGGACAGATCTCTTTCCTTTTCGTTGGAGAGGACGTCGCTTTGCAGAACACTTTATTAGACGAATAAGAATGGACCTCATGAATGAGTAGCGGTGCTTATACACGGCGTTTTCGCTGCCAAGGCGGGCAAATTGATGTTCGATATGTCGTTGCAGATCGCCTGGTGCATGTTTGACCATGTGCAGTAGACTGTAATGCCAGTGAAAGCTGAATGAATGTGATGAATTACTTCACTTATTTCTGCACAATGCAGAAAATTCATAGAAAATTCATGGTTCACCTGCCCTAGAAAGGTGAGTACACAGTTCGGAACTTTGTAAATAGCTTATTTTGTAGGGGAGGGCAGTTAGTCAAAGATTAGTTTGTAATGCCGAAAAATGAATTTTTGAGTGTGAGGAACGGCCGCGTAGTGGACTTTTCTAACTCGTCGCGATTTTCACTTGATTGATAGTATAGATACTGCTTACATGAATCTGCCAAGCAAAAGTATGTGTATTTTCTAAAACTGTTTCTGTCGTCCGTTTACCACTGCGTAACTCCATTTGCACTCAAACAAAATCGTGATGTTCTTACTTTAATACCCTAAAATTTTCGTTAAAAGTTTTCCGGTTTTTAGTTTTTTTGAAGTTTTTCGTTCGTTTTTTGTGGGGGGCAGTCGTTCGGTACACCGTGCTGCCCGCCGCCCACACCCCGCCCTACCCGCGCCGCCCTATTGGGACAAGTTTGCTGCGCGCGAAGCCGCCGTTAATTTGCGTGACGTCATCCAAAAACCTAACATTTGATAGCAGACGATTGGGAATCGCATCAGGGGGAACTCTGAAATCATTTTCCAGATGTTGCCAACTCTGAAGATGTTGCTGTAGTGGTCGGAAAATGCGGACGACGTCTTCGTACTGAGCAATGGGGGGGGGGGGGGGGGGGAGGCCGAAGAAAGCCTTGGCGCTACATCTGAAAACTCTTTTCCTTCAAATATGGTGAACGAGATTCTGACCCTTGTCTCAAGAACGAAATCAGGAAGAGAGCTGCAGGGCCAAGGGAAGTGATTAGAAATGCGATGCCTCCACGTGAAGGCCCGGACATCTTGTCCTCGGCGTGCCTCTCGCCCCGCCCCTTTCTGGGGGCGGTGTATCCAACGACTCTCCGCCGTTTTTTGTTAAAATTTCCTAAAGGTTCAAACGGTTTCTACTTACTTTATTATGACCATGTAGATTATAGATTTTTATGCTGAATTTTCTCAAAGCAAAAATTCATTTGATCTTAAAGCGAGCCTGCTTCTACCTGGAAGTAGTGTTAGGTTTGTCGGACTATACTGGAACCTACTACCCGAGAGGTGGTGGCTGAGATTGATGCGCGGTTCTATCTCGTTGACGCTCTATCCAACCCAGCGCCTTTCCTAGCACTAAGGCTGAACTAAACGACTGAAAACTGCACCGTGCAAGTCGTGCGCTGCTGTGAGGACCTCATTTTAGCACCGCCGAAGAGACCTAGGCAGTAGAACTATTCGGCACATTCCTTCACACGGTGCTCTTTAACGGCTGATAACCATTTGCTGTTATTTATGAGTATTTATGTTATTTGCGATTATCATTATTTTTATTCTTATTATTTATGTTATTTATTGGTTGGTTATTTATGACTCCGATCTCAAAAAAACTAAACTCCGAGCAGAGGCTGATAAAGGGACTTGCTCTTGCTCTCTATCGAATTGCACTGCATTACAAACAACGCTGTTTAGGACCTATTTTTCGATTGATCACCGCATTTTTTTCTACAAGAGAGTATCTTTTCGAAAATAAAGGAAAACTTAATTGTCCATTGGCAGGAGGTGCTTAGTGCAATTACACTTTAGGTTACTCGATTTTTTCCAAGTCTCTGGCTGCATTTTATTTCGGAATAAAGTCCCATTAAAAATGATCTGGAGCAGACAGCTGCGTGTTGACAACCTTATAATGTGGTCGAACATCATCTGTACGTCTGATAGATTAGTACGAAACTTGACTGGGAAGGATAAAACACTGACTCGCTCATCGGTTGAACTAAACTCCGAGCAGAGGCTGATAAGGCTGCCGCAAATCATTGTATAGGCCATACACGTATCCAAGTTTCCACTTGATGTGGAATGTGTGGCGCATCCCGAAAGAGGATTGGTTCGCCACAAACTTCTATCCCTTCTTATCCTACAGTGCTAAAAAGTGTATTGGGGAGCCACAGTTTTCCTAAGACATGTGAATCCGAAAAGCATTGCCACACATGTTTGAGCCAGAGTGACTGCTTATATCGGCTATTAGTAAAATAAAATCTGGCGTTGGAACTATCCCAGAACGTACTTCTGCAAGAGGAAAGAGACAGAACCGGTTGCAACAAAGTTTGTGAAGCGAGCCGTTCGCGAAATTCAAATCAAGTTTTATTCGAAGAAAATATTCGTTCTATTCGGTCATTTACATTCCGTTTGATAGCTTGCAGGAGATCAGTGGCAAGATAGGTATCTTCGAAGGAGCCGAAGGACTCGGCCTCTTTCAGAAAGAACGACCAACCTTTGGTGAAGCGGTAGTGCCTGAAAGTTGAAGTTTGAATCTCAAAGCGTCCGGATTAGTCAGCGCCGCAGATCGCGTTGGGACTTAGCTTCTAAGGATGCTGAAATCATCACACCTGACTGCGGCGTCCTCCGGTGGAACAAGAAGTACACCTGCACCTGGTGCGAAGCGAAGTACCTGGTGTACGCTCATACTTTCCACCTGAATTCAAGTTTGTGGTTCGATCTTGAAATATCGAAGATTTGTTGGTATCGTTGGTATCGTTGTCCTTGCTAGCCGTCAGTATCTTTGTGATGCTTCATTGCGAGGTTCTCTCAGAAGGTTTAACTGATTAGTCTTACTGGCTAAATGCTTCGAAAGTGTTGTCTTAGGGGCTCACGGCTGCCCACTGAAGGAGCTGTGTGAAGGGTACTCTTCTACTCGTTATTGAGAGCACTCGACCATGAGTCGCGGAAGTTACATGTTGTGAAGATCGGCTATACTCTGGCAGCAAAATAACTTTGTTTACGTGGTAGCTTAGTTGGAAATGGCGCCATGTGGCGTATACCCCAGGTCGAGGTCCCTGGTTGAAATCGCATCCGAATTAACAAGCCTTCCATGCATCCATGTGATCAACGAAACTGTGTCAGACTTGTCTGTTAGAAGGCGGAATTTTCCATCAATCGGTCACCGCAATTCAGTGTGTAGGCCACATACACGTTCAAGTCCTCTTTACGATATCGTGTAGAGGTAAAATGCGCGACAGATCACAAAAAGGGCTGGGCTGATGTCCACGGATCCATCCTAATCGGGAGGGAAGTCTTTGGGTTTGTCCTTCCAATTCATAACCATCCTAGTCGAGGGGAGGGCAATTCGGTTCGTCCTTCCAATTCATAACCACCCCTGGATCTTTCTGATTGTTTGAATATCGTAGCTTATCAGCTGAAACTCTCGCACAAAATCTGGAAAAAAGACTGTGAGGCAACTAGTACCACCTGCCGACAGCACAAACATCCTCTATCTTTGATTTTGAATGTGGGCGTAGTGGAGTGGAGTAGTCCGCAGAAGTGTCAACCCCACAATTTCATTGTTGGATTCGATTCGCGCTCTGAAGTGAGCCGGCGTTAAAGAAGACTAGAACTGGACGTCACTACATAGGTCATCTAGTGCTTGCTCTAAGAGCTTTCACGTCAACAGGATGCGGTATAATGTATGGCGCATCTTAAGGCGGTGTCGATTTGATCTTTCTGTTACTACCGGGAAAGACTTTGAAAAGTCATGACTACAGGAGAACAGAATCTAGGCTGATGAAGCGGTTTCGCTGCTGAAGAGCCTTCTTCTGAAGTCGTTGCTTTGCTGAACCAGTCTTAAGCTAAAATATAATAAAAATGAGGGACCTCTTCACCTTTGTGGGTTGCACGATGCTCTTCGTGGTGTGGTTCAAGGGAGCAACGTGACTGGTGTTGTGCCACTCATCCATTGGGAGACGTGAGCCTTCAAGTCTCCACTGCTGAGGACTGTCGGGAATTTCATTCGATCGCAATACCCATCGGCATCGGAAGCGCAGCTCACCATGCTTTGCTTTGCTGACGGACCTAGAAGATACACATCTATTGACGAGGTGACGGCTTTTCACTTTTTACATATTGAGATCTGGGTGGGAGAAGCATGTCCCTATGGAGAAACTTTGAGCACAGAACTATTTTAAGCACAGCACTTTACGTATTTTTCAAGGTTTATTTTATTCGCCACGGATCTCCTTCGATAGAGAGCCTTCGGGCTCTCTTGTTAAGAGGGATCTCAGGCCGCTTGTCGCAGGGTCACGTGGCGCGTCCCCGGGTGGTGGATAGGGGAATTAAACGCGAACCCAATGCGACCGTGTACTGCCCAGAGACGCAGGTGGGATGCAGGGGATGGACTCCTTGCTCCTGCTGTGTCGGGTCGATGCGTTCCTTGTGCGTGGGAGCGGCATGTTCGTGCACAGTGTGCGTGGATGTGTCCGTGACTGTGCGGATTGTAACTGTGTGGGCTCGGCCAAAAGCTTGCACTCGGTAGACTGGGAGTACATGTAAGGCGATTCGAGGCCGCCTTAAGTCTCGCCCCGTCCCTTCGGGCAGTCTGGCTGGCTGCCCGGAGTTCTTCGCCCGCACGACAGAACCCGACTAGCTACCCGTGTGTACTCCAGTCAAAAACAGCAGCACTAAAGGGCCTCATTCCCCTGACCCCGAAAGAGCCCCCATTTCTGCAGCGATGGGAAGGATGAGTACGGAGGGGCTGCTAAAATCTCAGGGCCTAACCAGGCTGCGCAAATTGAAAAGGACTAGGATGACTATCTGTACTTACAACGCCCGCACGCTCGCATCGGAAGCATCCGTTGAGGACCTGATGATGCAAGCCAGGAAGATCAAGTACGACGTCATCGGACTGACCGAGACGAGAAGACACCACCCCTACACGCCGCTTACAACTCCGGAGAAGAACTGTTCCTCGGAACATGCGACAGCAGGGGAGTAGGCGGCGTTGGTGTCCTCGTCAACACGCACTTGGCCATGAACATCGATTCGTACGAGTCTCTGACAACCCGAATTGGACGTCTGCGACTGAAGCGATGTGGTTCCGTGCCAGCTTTGACTGTATTCTTCGCGTATGCACCAACATCCGACTACGACGACGAAGAGGTCGAAGCCTTCTACGTGGAGCTGTAGAAGTTCTATAAGGAAGATCATACCTTCTACAAGGTGATCGTCGGCGACTTCAACGCCTAGATCGGACCGCGAAGGTCGCCGGAAGAACTTCACATCGGAACCCACGGTTTGGAGTGGAACGAGCAAGGTGAAAGGCTGTCTGAGTTTATCATGTCGACCAAGACCATCCATGGAAACTCACAGTTTCAAAAGCCTCCTCCCTACGATGGACCTGGGAATCCTCCGGTGGGCAGTTCCACAACGAGATCGACCACATCATCTTCAATCGCAAGTATTGCCTGACCGACGTTTCCGTTGTCCCCAAGTTCTACACGGGACCGCACCACCGTCTCCTTCGCGCAAGGTTCCGCTTTTCGCGTCAAGGAGAGAAGGCCGCGATGATCAAGAAGAGGAATCCCAGAACGACCATCAACTGGGACCTCTACACCTCTCTTGCCGGCCTTTGGGAAGATAACGTCATGGACAAAATCGACGAGGAATACGACCACTTCGTGCACCATCTCCGCGATAGTGCTAAGCGAGCCGAGAGCTTGAAGATCACCAAGAGACGCCTGTCTCCGGAAGCTCTCGAGCTGATACGCCAGCGTGGAGCAGCACGAGCGTCAGGCAACTACCAACTGACGTCCGAGCTTGCGAGGCTATGCAGAGCGGCGATAAAGAAGGATCTTAAGGCGAAGTGTTGGCTGAAGCTGCAGAGGCAGGTTTGAGCATCCGCAATGCTCGCTGGAACTTCGCCAACTTCAAGACCAAGATGACCGCTCTCCGACGTCCTGACGGAAGCGTCATCTCTTCCAGAAGGACCACGGAGAAGGTCATCCACGACTTCTACTCCGATCTCTTCGATAGCCACGTCCACCGGCCCCCACGCCATCTTCCGCAGGATGGATACGTCGTCCCCTCTGTTCTCCCTTCCGAGATCCGACACGCCATCTCGTCGGTGAAGAAACGTACAGCACCCGGTCCCGACAGGATCAGACCCGAACACCTGAAGAACCTCCCGCCAGCGCTCATCAACACCCTGGCGCGGCTCTTCACACGATACCTGTCGGAGTGCAAGGTTCCATCTCAGTGGAAGAGCAACAGGACCGTCTTGCTGTACAAGAAGGGAGACGTGCACGACATTGGCAAAAATCGCCCGATCTGCCTGCTGTCCGTAGTCTACAAGCTGTTCATTCGAGTCATCCTGAATAGGATCAGCAGAACGCTGGACGAAGGACAGCCATGCGAGCAAGCAGGATTTCGGAGAGGATTCAGCACGATCGACCACATACACACCATTACGAAGCTCATCGAAGTGTCGCGAGAGTACAAGCTGCCGCTGTGCCTTACGTTCATCGACCTGAAGAAGGCATTCGACTCCGTCGAAACTGAAGCGGTCATCGACGCCCTGCTCACTCAGGGCGTTCCTACTCAGTACATCAGAGTCCTTCGAGAGCTGTACAGTGGCCTACGACCAAGATCTCACCATTCTACAACGACGTCTTCATCAACGTAAAGAGAGGGGTTCAGCAGGGGGATACTACATACATCCCCGTAGCTTTTCAGCGCCACCCTCGAAAACGTCATGCGCGAACTAGAATGAGAAGACATGGGAGTGAAGGTCGACGGCCGGCAACTACATCATCTTCGCTTCGCTGACGACATCGTGCTCATAACACCGAGCATCAGCCAGGCGGAGCGAATGCTGGCCGACTTCGATCGTGTATGTGGGAACGTTGGACTCCAGCTGAGTCTTGCGAAAGCGATGTTCATTAGGAACGGACAAGTTTGCGATGCCCCATTCTCGCTCAACGGATCGAACATTTCCGGATGCTCCAGCTACGTCTATCTGGGTCGCGAAGTCAATATGGCCAACGACCTAGCGCTAGAGCTGAGCAGGAGAAAACGAGCGGTTTGGGGAGCTTTCAAGAGCGTCGAAGAAGTCGCGAAGAAGACGAAGAACGTCCGATTCCGTGCCCAACTATTCGACTCCACTGTTCTTCCTGCCCTAACATACGCCTCAGAGAACTGGGCCATATGAAAGCAGGATGAACACGCGATCAGTGTCGCGCAGCGTGGAATTGAGAGGACGATGCTCGGAGTGACACGACTCACGCAAGTGAGAGAAGGCCTCCGGAGTTCCGAGCTTCGCCGACGTTCGAAGATCAGAGACGCTGTCGCGTGGGCCAAGTTGTCGAAAATTAGGTGGGCCGGGCACGTAATGCGCTTCGCAGACACCCGCTGGACGAGAGTCGTCACCGACTGGATTCCGCGAGATGTCAAGAGAACACCAGGACGCCCACCAACGCGTTGGTCGGACTTCTTCGTGGAAGCCCTGGACGACCGATATGACGCTCTTCGTGTCCCTCGAGCGAGGAGGATTCATTGGAGCACTCTGGCACGCGACAGGGACGAATGGAGACGCTGCTGGCGCCCGCTCGAGCAAGTCGATGATCAACGCCACGACAGGTGATACAGGTGATATTTTATTCGGTCGGTGTCGATCTTAGTCACCATTGTGAAAAAGATCATAAGAGCGGTGGGAACGAATTGCTGTTGGGATGCGGTACGCACTTGACTTTTACGGGATTTTGTGAGAGCAATGTGAACGTTTAATTGACTTGACAATAACTTGCCGTGGCTGGCCTATAGACATATCATTGTTTTATCCCTCCCATACGGATCAGGTATCAACTCATCGACCTTGGAGTTATGGACGGCTTTCTTGGCCTGGACGGAGAAATCCGACCTAGGAATCAGGAATTTCGATTCCGGGTGCATGCACAGCCGGCTTCTGCTCCGACTGCGCTTTGACGATTCCAGCGCCACTATAAAGGATAAAGGACGGCGTTACTCAATCCCTTTTTGGGACGCACCACGCATTCTATTCCTACGGGATGTCATGGAGGTGATTGGAATGCGTGTTTGTGTACGCATTCAAATTGCTTTCGAAAGTGTTTATCCATGAATTGCGGCGGCCAGCCGATGAAAAAGTCAGCGCTTCATGCTTTCTAGACATGTCTGGTACCAATTCACCGACCCGGAAAGGATACACCATAGAAGTGGAATAAGTGACTTGTCCCCCAAAAGGGAACGTCGCCATTCACCCTCTATCACGTTAAACTGCTAGGCATGGCCCATCCTGAAGAAGCAAACAGGGAGCAAAATGTCCGGATACATTTCGCTAAAACGCACCGCATATGTGGGGAACATGCAGCGGTGGGTGCGGGAACGCGCCTTTGCTCCTACCGCAATCGTTGCAGATCATCGTGTGATCTGCTTGTGCGGATGAGTCGGTGCCTGACTGGCTGCCGGGAGGAGCAACGGCGCGTTCCCGCACCCCATTGTGCGTCTTTAGGACATGTACCTTTATCCTTAGCACCACTGCACTCATGGTCATTTCTCATTTTGTTGTTTCTCAGAAGAATTCGAAGCTTTTTGGTGAGAATATGCATGGATACTAAGAAACTAGTACGACTTGCTCGATGTAATTCCGGATCGTCCTGCCGCTGTTTATGACGATGCGCTCGTCGAGGTCAACCGTAGCGGTCCATGCTGTGAGACCTCGCGTTCGAACTACGCAGTCCTGAATTAATCCGTTGCTTATTCACTAGGAGGATGTTCCTTCGCAAAACATGCGAACCTGAAGCTGCATCTCGTGGCGGCATCGGTGCCTCTTCAGACAGTTCGTGGTGTCGCCAATGTTGACCACTTCCAGAACTCCATCTCTTATGTAGTTCTCTAGGACTGCTTCAGTGAGATTGTCGGCGGCCTGCTTGTAGACGTAGAAGCGATCCGCGCCCTGTGATAAGACCGTTTCCTATTGGGACACAAGTGGCAGTGTTACCGGGTATAAGCACTATCATTCGTTTGATTGAAGACGCTTTCCAAGACATGCAAGCGAGCTTGCTATTGAAATAAAAGTTGCCTTAGAAAGCGGCCAGTCTACATTTTCCGAGTGCGCCACGCATTCCTTTCAAACTTGATATAGTGTTCCAGGTGGCATGAGGGGTAGTTGGAGGGGTGCCAGGTGTCGAGTCCATCGGTACCAGGTTCGGATTTCCCGCCCGATCCAATCAAGTCTACCTTCTATCCAGGGTCGGTAAATTGATACCAGAATTGTCTGGGAAGGATAAAACACTGATTCTTTCATGGCTAGCTACGGCAGTTCACTGTAAAGGCAAAAAATTCAAATTGTCTCCACGATATCGCGTAGATGTTAGATGCGTGACGCATCCCAAAAATGATTGATTGACAGCATCCTTTATCTTTTTATCTTTATTGTGCATCAATTTCCAATAGTTGTCCTGCATTCAAAGATCATTTCCACCTTGGAGAGCTCCTCAACTTGCAGCCGGAAACGCATTTTGTATGGAAAGAAATGTCTCCTGACCTAAGAGAATGACAGAGGGGAAACACCAGGTGAATCGGATAAGCGTTAGCTGCATGCTAATCTATTCTTTGTTATTATCGAGGCTGTTGTAGTGCTAAGTCGTCAGCGATCAGAAAATTGGCTGAGACTCCTAAATAAAATTAAATGAAACAAGCTAGGGCAGGGATTGCAGTTTAATATGAGAACGGCAATTTCTCAAAGTAGTGACAGGGTGAGATGGATTGCAACGTTTGACGTAAAATATGAATCTTTTGAGACCAATGGCACATTTCTCCATTTCACGATAGGCGTTTCTGCAAGGTTTGGAGAGCTTCCTCAGGAACGAAACTTTTGGCGTTGGCTGAAATGTCTGAAATGCCCTTCTCGCCGCTTTCAGAGATAGTCATTTTCACATTTTCACATTTTCACACTAGTTCATAAGTTAGAGTTGTTTTGCCTCTGGCAAGAAAATCATTTTCATTGAAGACATAGTTTTGGAGAAAATTTTGCTTTTGGGAACCTCGTTTACTATCGACAATATTCAACATTGAACAATTCGTTATTTAAGAGGCGTAAATAGCTTGTGACGCGGAGTATGGGGTTTTTCCTTGTTACACAACGCGAACCCTTTGTCTTGCCAGAAACTAGCAGCCAGCCAAATTTAAAGGTGCACAAAACGCTGCATGTATTACAGGGCTTCAGGTTGTAGTGAATTTTAGCTCAGCGAGCCAGGAATCCAAAGCCTGTCAATACCGCAAGCGCTCTACTTCCCTTTATTTTATTTTATTTTTTCTATTTTACGCTGACATTAGAATAAATCAGTTTCAGAACAATACAGCGGTTGGAATAACGAAGGTGTATTAACGGTACGTGCCAAGGGGAAATGGAGCGCAATCGCAGTTCATCACAAACCAACCTGCAATTTGTAGTACTCGATGAACTCGATCAGCAACAACCATTTCGGAGTGTTTCCCCACAGTGGTGCCAAGCATACGCTAAGGAAAGCTTTCTTGGGTTTCCTATTATCTAGAAATAATGTTTGAGTAATTACAGGATTGACGTCGAAGTAAGGAATGTCCCAAATGAAAATATTTAGCAAATAGCACTTTTTCTATCATTACCGGTTAGAACACTCTTCTCGACTGTCGATGAGTGGATATTCTTATAGCGTTATTGACTTTTTCCGTTCAGACAAGCCTGAGACCCCTCCACGGTCAGATTTTAATTGAAAGTTGAATTAAGCAGGTGAATGAATAAATGCCTAACAAACAAACAATGTCCACTACACCTCTATTCTTTTAGAATCTAGCCCTGGCCATTCAAAATGTCTGTGTAGAAGCCGTGCCAACCTTTGCCATGGATGTTGATCGCGTGCATTTCCTTCGACGAGACGAGGTCGTCGGCGTTCAGCGACAGAGCCACAAACCGAGCACGATCGTCTGCTGGACATCGCACCATGTACTCGGGGAAGATGAGTGACTGCGCAGCCGGTAAGATTTCGTGCCTTTTGGCATGGAACACTCGACAGAATATACGTCGCCTGAAGAACGACGGCTAGAAAGCTCACTTCGGTGTTTTCGAATCCATTTTAGGGCATCACGCAGAAACAGCGCCGTTATGTGCAGGCTTTGCACACGAGCGGATTTCTGATCACTTGAAAACCCACATGAAAAATCCGTACGACGCGATGATAACTGTAATTCCATCGGAATGAGCGAAGGCAGAGAAAATGGTGAGCGGATCTGCGTCGCCATAGCGAAGGAACACCGACTTCTCGATCAGCTGCGAACTTTTCCTCAGCTCCGTCACAGACTTTGCATTCGTGCTCGGCTCGTGTAGAACTGCAAAGTACGTAGTGGATGCCTGCGAAAAACGATATAGGAGGAGAGCAAAATGTAGGTAGTCTGAATATGAGACCTGTCCGGCGACCGAAATGTGCTTTTTTGATCGAGAAATAATTTTTACGTCATGGTCGGTATTCGTATGTGGAGAAAAAATAATGCAGACTATTAAAAAGTCTCAATAAAGGTACACATTGCAGGTCAGTACACGCTAGTATAAAGGATAAAGTTTGGAGTGAGCCATTCCTTTAGTAGAGTACGCCACGCATTCTACTTCAACGGTCTATCGTATAGAGAATCTAATTCCGTATTTCGTTTGAGTCATACTATTTGAAAAGTTAAAGAATGATGAAGTGGCGCGTGGAGCCCAGTCGGATGAGGTACCGACTATCGCGTGCACCCGATACCAGGTTCCTGGTTCGGACTTCCTGCCCAGGCAAACCAAGTCTTCCATCCCTCCGCGGTCGGTGTATTTGTACAAGACTTGTCTGAAAAGGGCAAAGCACTGACTTTTTCATCGGTTGGTCAGCGCAACTCGTTGTGTGGCCAAATACGCGTTCAAATCGCTTCCATGATGACCGTGGAAGTAAGATGCGTGGCACATCCCAAAAGGGATTGATCAGTCCTTTATCCTTTTATCCTTAACGAATAGAAAAGAAATTACTAAGAAGTATCTTAGAGTTTGACTGAAATCTAATCGTACATGTATTCGTCCGGCTGCTTGCATTCAGAGCTGTTGCAACGAGGCATTTGTATGATATAGATTCGTTTTGAGAATGCACGGGCGGGAAGGTGGAGTATGCTGCAGTGGAAGTGGCACTCTATTATTGAAGACGTTTGGCGAGATGTTCTAGGCCTATTCATCTGGGTAGAGGATCAGTTTCAAAACAATGAAAGTAAAAATAATTGGAGCGAGTTTGCATATCTCCTGCAATGTATGTCCAACGTAGTAAGCCTCAGAACTATGCCATAGGTATCGAAACGAATGTTATCTGACCTAAAATAGTGCGTGGGATTTGAATTCAGTGATGAGGAATGTTCCGCATGGGAGCACAACCGCGCTATTCATAGGTGGAGTTTGGTGATAAAGTAATTGTCTAGCTCCACTACTGTTCTCCTTACAGTAGCTTTATGAAGTCTTTACGACATTTGTCAAGAAAAGGGAATTGTTTACAATTCTACGGTCAGTAGGTAAGAGCTAGGTTTTCGAAAATGATATTTATCCTTCTAACTCATTCACAGACCTGTACCGTACTTTCTCAGCAGACGTCGTTAGAAGTCAGACATAGGGTCCCACGCTTAAAGGAATGAGTGAAGGCGGAGAAAATTACCAACGGTCTAACGGTTATGCCTAAGGTGACAACCCCGATTGTCCAAAAGCAGAAGACGCGCCCTAGAAGATCATGCCATGCACCACATCGAAAACTGGTTGTATGACATCTGGGATACGTTTTCTGAATCTTGGGACGAGGTGCACGTTTTCCCTTATACATCGTTGGAAATTCTACTTCGAATGCTTAACTTCCAGGCCGTATGTTCACAATGTATCCGTACAGAATAATAACCATGGTTTAATGTCATTTCGTAACAATCACAATTCAGCTTCTCCGAGATATGAATTGAATGGTCCTTCTCAACTTTCGGAAAACGTCTGAAGCCTCCTCGGAGCATGTGCTCTTATATCCAATGTGTTGTAGCTAATATTCGATCAGCGGTTAGGAATAGAAGTGCTGTTGCGATGCTTCTCAAGAGTAAGGTCAATATTATTGTATTAACAGAGACATGGCTAAATCAAAATATTGATATGACACCTCTTCTGAGTGGTAGATGCTCTCAATATGCAATCTTAAGATGTGATCGCACTGCTAAAAGAGGTGGTGGTGTCGCTCTTTTAGCGTTGAGGTCCCTATCACCTTCACTTGTTTTCAGCGAATCTATAAATGATTCATATGAACTGCTGTGTTGTAATCTACAAATTGGAATTATTACTATCCGATTTATAGCTGTTTATAGAAGCCCTAGCTGTAATAAAACTATGTCAAATCAACTAACCAAAGCCATGAGTGACTTATTAGCTTGCAATCACCGATGCATTATAGCAGGTGACTTCAACTTTCCAGAGCTTACATGGAGCGATGAACCCACTGTTAAACAGCCTAACTGTAGTGTCGAGAACTTTTTGAACATGTGTCAGGATCACACACATGTTCAGTTTGTTCGTGTTGGAACACTGGGCAATAATATTCTGGACCTCATTTTGTCCAACGACACGCGTTTGATTTCCGGACTAAGAGTCTGCCCACCGTTAGGATCTAGTGACCATTCAGCCCTTCGATTCCAAATTAACGCTCGACCGCCCGCTAGCCCTTCTTTGTCAGAAAGAGACTTTTCTAAAGCTAATTATGACACCATTACTAATTATTTACAAAACATCGATTGGCTAGGTTCTCTTAATAATGCTGACTCAGTTGATGGAAAATACGAACTTTTGATTAATATTTTGCACCATTGTATTGATTTGTTTGTTCCAATGAGGATGAAGTCACTAAATTCGCATCTCCCTGATTACCTTGCAAGACTTTCAAAAAAGAGGGATGAAGCATTTCTTAAGGCAAAACTTACAAATTTATCTAAGGATTGGGATACCTTTAGAGAACTGAGTAATCGGTTTGAAGTGAAATTGATGAGATTCAACGCTTCTATGGAAAAACGAATCATAAGATCAGGTGACAAGTATTCATTTTACAGGCTTCTAAAGTTTCGATTAAGAGAAAAAATAGAATTTCCTAGCATGCGTTCTTCTGAGGGTCGCATTTTGCACAGCGATGAGGACAAGGCCGAGTTGTTGGCATCCACATTTGCAGAATATTTCAAGGGGTCTGATATAGAAAATGGAGTAGAGTCAACAATACCTAGCTTTCCTATCATGGAGGACTGTGCCTGGTTCCATAAATGGGATATTCTCAGCTTGCTAATGAAATGGCCTCGATCAGAAAGTTTTACTCCCGATGGTATCCCTTTACAGTTCATTAAGAAAATTGCTCCTGCGATATGTGCCCCACTAGAACACATTTTTAATCTTAGTCTTATGAAGGGAGAGGTGCCCAGAAGATGGGTACAATCTATCGTGACTCCAATTCCTAAGAAACCACCATTAGATGTTCCAGAAAATTTTAGACCTGTAAGCATCACATCAATATTCGCACGACTTTTCGAAAAAGTTTTGAAGCGAGCCATCGTAGATCATCTTCGCAAGCATGGGGTAATATCTCGCAATCAGCATGGCTTTCAAAGGGGAAAATCAATGATTCAATCTCTGAACGACTGGACAAAATATCTTGATGAGGGAAAAAAGGTGGACATTGTCTATTTTGATTTTAGTAAGGCTTTTGACCGTGTATCGCATGTTCATCTGTTGCATAAGATAAGGACAATTGGTGTCCATCCACGCATTGTTTCCTGGATTAGATCGTTCTTGACCGATAGAAAATTTACTGTTCGAGTTAACTCTACATTCTCAAGTTACAGATGTATAAATAGTGGAGTTCCTCAGGGAGGAGTTCTCTCTCCTATACTGTTCAACATTTACACATACGATTTGCTGAACCTCTTGGAAGATAGTGGAGTAAAATTTTGTGCGTTTGCTGACGATATTAAGATTTATCGGCCAATATCGAGTGAGGTGGACGCCGCACATCTTCAAAGGGCTATCGATATTGTGCAGAAGTGGTCTTTAAAATGGCAGTTACCACTTTCGGAGGAAAAGTGTAAAGTGCTTCATCTAGGGGCTAGAGGTCAATTACACCAATACACTATCAATAACTCACCACTCAGTTGTGCTGACGAGGTTAAAGACTTAGGGTTCCTAATCACGAATAATCTAAATTTTGAAAAACACTGCACACTGGTTTCCAACAAAGCCATGAGAGCAATGTACAACGTATTCAGAGCTATATCTTCTAATGGTAGTAGCTTACTTCTCCAAGTATATAAAGCATTTATCAGACCAATTCTAGAATACGGTACCCCAGTTTGTAATCCTTACACGCGTAAAGGTATCACAACATTAGAGAGCGTGCAAAACAGCTTTACAAGGAAGCTCAGGAGGCGTACGCTAGGATATCGTTACGATCAAATACCATCAAGCAGTGTGCGAAATAAGAATTTTGGATTGACGTCTCTTGCCCTTAGAAGAACGCGAAATGATCTATTACTGTTTCACAAAATTGCACATCAGCAAATTGGAGTCGAAATTACAGATCTAGTGTCGATAAGAGCATCTAACACCCGAGGTGGTGTCGTTAAATATGACACTGATACTGCCAAACACAACTGTCGTCGTTTCTTCTTCACTCATAGGACACTCTCGTTATATGAGAAGCTTCGCAAAAAACATTTCTTGCCATCAAACTACAACGCTTTCAAAAAATATCTCCGCGAGCATATACGTTCCTAAAATGAGATGCTTCAGATGTTACTAACTCTTCATTAGGCGTTGCTTGTGGTGTTGTATTTCTTGTGTGTGTCTTGTGTTGTACTTCTGTTGTAATTTTTAACACACGAATATTGTCGTGTAATAAATAAATAAATAAATAAATAAATGTAGGTCTTGACTTATGAACAGGGTGTCTAACTTTGGGAATTGACTTTCCATACCATATCTATTCTTCTGACTACTGGGAAACAGTACATTACGCGCAACAGTTGCACTGGTGAGACAAGGACAAAAATAAAATGCTCCCACAGTGTAACCAGCATAGTCGCGAACGGAATGAAGTAGGAAGGATAGTGTTACTGCGCAATTCCTCAGCCACTTTTCATCGCTGTGCTGATTCTAGGAAGACGACAGACGATACAGGAAATGTGCTGTGTGAAAATAGCAGGTTTTTAAGCTACAAAATGAAATGTCCTGAGCGCATTCGTAATTTCTCCTTTCTCGAAATCACACCTTAACATTTGAAAGGAATTCCGAAAACATAATCAAAGTGATATGCTTACAGTGCAAAACAGAGCTTTTGGTACAACTGAAGTACAAATGAACAATGAAAAATTTCGTAGAACCAAGCGCAAGTATGAATCGGTTTAAAGCAAGACTTCTGAAAATGTCTTGCTTTGCTAACCAACTGACTGTGTTACTACAAACTATAGTTCTACTCGAATGACCTATTCGAATAGGCGTCAGAATGATTTTCGTTCGTATTTTAATATTCAAAGTCTAGCAATCAAAAAATCGGTTTTTTCGAATGTATTCGAATTCGAATATTCCAAAATTGTAAGCACTCGAAACTACTTGAGTATTCGAAAAAAAATCCGACAGCACAATTATAGTGCGACTGACTAAACCCCAGCATTGAGACAATTTTTGATTAAACTACACGAGGGGCTTAGAAAAACCTCTAATCGAAAATCTTAAATCATTTTGTGTCGCACGAACTAACCGGAGTATGATCAGTATGCTCTTTGTTTCGCCATAGTCCCGTTTTTGTGAAATTAGTACCGTTTCTGCGATTATTAAATGGAAAAAAATAGAGCATACACTTCAAACTCAGCGTCAAGGTCATTCCTAATTGAAACTGCATTCATCCTTCTACGTTCATGATTTGTTCTCAAGAACTGCCCGTTATTCTGCAACGTCTCCCCTCGAAAACTGTCATTCCATAGGAATCGAATAGAATTTATGAAATCTGGTGTTCGAAGCTTTCAAAATTACGGATATGGAAGGACATTTGTCTTTCCAAATGTATAGAGGGAGGGTTCATCAAAGTATGCAGTGCTTGGTGATTTGTTGCCGCGAAAAAACGTCAGAAGCCTGTCGACGAACCAATTAATCGAAGATGGCCGTAGAGAGCAACTGTGGCGAAGAGGACGACAGCGGCGATGAGGAGTAGTCGCCCGACGAACTTGGCGCGCACTAGCTTCGCCACAACCATGCGAACACAGGAGACGGCGACCGCGACGACCCATATGTGGCTCGAACGCCTACGACGTGAACCGGTTCGCGGAGATTAACGATATCTGGGTTCAAGAGTCGGCTACGCAGTGTCTGTTTTGAGCCGGACAAATGCAGGACACTGATTGCCCTGAAGTGTCAAGTAGACAGTGCTTCCAACGACAGGACACATAGTGGAGAATCTAGCATTTAGAGCAATGCTGGTGCGAGAATCGTTCTAGCGACACTCTTTTACAAAAAACAGTTCCTAACCAGCCACCGCATGGCTCAATTTAAGGTTTAGGTTTGCCTTTCTATTAGGTTGGCAACTAAGAAACTAAACCTTTCTATTAGGTTTGTGGACTCACAAAAATTTTCAACAGAAGTAATTATTGACAAATGACATTTAACAACCTTTAATCAAAATGAGATCCCTTGGAACGCAGGACTGTTTCCCACTTATCAGGTAGCTGGTCCATCCCATGGCTGTAGAATTCTTCTGCTTTTATAGCCAAGAAACCATGGAGGTGCATTTTGACCTGGTGCACATTAATAAATCGTCTCCCAACCAAAAGTGCTGTATCGAGCTGAAAAGGTGGTGCTCTATCGGTGACTTTCTGAGCTTTAAGGTGGATGAGTTAGACACTCCCACTCAAGTTGTTCGATTTTTGAAGCGTCCAGTTCGCGACGTGCTCTCCGCTTGGTGGTGTCAAGATTGATATTAACTTATGGGAGCTCAACAGGAGCGGTGCTCGCTTTTACGCTGAGACATCTACTCTCCTCAACTTGACCGGCCTAGGCCGATCTCCGCCAGAATCGCTTCAGATAGCTTTACAGGAGTGGCATTATTTTCAGTAAGATAATGCGGGATCGCACATCATGAATCGGACGCTTCAAAAAACCGAAGACCTCGGCTGGGAGCGTCTAACTCACCCACCTTACAGCTCAGACCGTGTGCCTATCACCTTCTTAGCTAGCTGCAGCACATTCGGTTGGAAGGCGATTTATAATTTGAAATGCACCTCGGACGTTTCTTGGCCTTAAAAGCAGAAGATTTTTACAGCTATGGGAAGGACCACCTACCTGACAAATGGGAAGCAGTCCTGCTTCGAAGGGATATTACTTCGATTGAAAATTGCTACATGTTATTTGTTATTAAACACTTTTGTTGAAGATGCTTGAGAGTCCACGAATTTTGCTGCCAACATATTACATCAACACATCTGCGGCTGCCTTCTCCTAAAATTGCTAGCTCGAAGCTATGCACCACTTGCTAATCTATACTTCTCCTTTTAAGCTGGTAAGTCAAGCAAGGAATGTCAGTAATATCCAAAAAGCAATCATATTTGCCTAGCGCTGTTAATGTAGATATTATTCTTGCTATTACTATAAATGACCACGTGACAGTAACTCCGCCTTTGCCGGTCCCAAGCCCCAATGAAAAAGGAGGAGGTTGGGCGACGGGCCAGCAACCCGTCCCCGTAAAAAACCATTGTGCTACAGAAGCGATGGACTATATGGATACTGCTGAAAAGGGAAAATCGAAGCCGGCTTTTGTGACGGGAGACCTGATACTGGACTCGGTTTTCTCTCCGAAGAAGATCACTCGTATTGGTACCTGGAACATACGCACGGTTCACCAAACTGAGCGTCTCGCCCAACTCCTCCAGGAATTCGATATTTTCGGCCTAGACATTCTCGGAATCAGTGAGGTCCGATGGACCGGATGTGGACGCTTGATTAGTGATGGCAAAACTGTCCTGTTCTCTGGTCCAGAAAGGAGGCATGAAAGAGGAGTCTTAGCAAACGAGCTTCAAATTCTCTAGTTAGTTAGGAGCCAGTAAACGACAGAATCATCACTGCGCGCTTTCGAACGAGGCAGCTACGTGTACCTGGATCGTGAAGTCAACATGGCCAACGACCTAGCGCCTGAGCAGGACAGGAGGAGCTTCAACAGCATCGAAGAAGTCTTTCAAAGAAGAAGAACTTCAGGCTCCAGGCTCTCCTCCTGATTTCACTGTTATTCCTGCGCTAGCGTACACCTCAGAAACGTGGACGATTCGAGAGCAGAACGAATAGCAACGGCGACTCTCGAAGCGTCACTATTCACGCAAATGAGAGGAGGCCTCCGGAGTTCAAGCTTCGTCGACGTACGAAGATCAGAGACGCTGTCATAAGGGCCAAGTCGTCTAAAATCTGTCTCGAGTCGGCTATGAAACGCACTAGGTGGACTGGCCACCTGGTGCGTTTCACAGCCACTCGCTAGACCAGATCCTTAACCGAATGGGTTCCGCGGAGATTCTAGAGAACATGCTCGGGAGCAATTGCTTGAACTTCCTGATAGTAGCGGTGAACAGCAGAACAATACCCTCCTCAAACTTTTTGAAACCTATGTCAGGCCAATTCTTGAGTACTGCACACCATTGTGGTCTTCTCCACAAGTATCAGAGATGTTCGTTCCGCTGAGCGAGAATGAGCATCGCAAACCTGCCCCTTTCTTGTGAACATCGTCGTCGTAAGATTCAGCCGCAGTCCAACGCTTCCAGATACGAAATGGAAGTAGGCCACCACTCTCTCAGCTTGGCTAATGCTCGATTCTACACGATCAACGAAGCATAGATGGTACAGCTGCCAGCCGTTGATCTTCTCTCCCATGCCTTGTAATAGTATGTTTCGCATGTCGTTTTCGGCAGTGGTACTGCAATATTTCCGCTGCTAGGGCACCATCATCCCAAACCTTCCGTCTTAAACAACAGTTACTAGTGCACAATATAACGACTCGGAGAACACTTGAACAAAATAGCGACTCACACGAGTATAGGTAAGGTTGCATTTAGTCTGTTCATAAGAATGATTTAGGCTAAGAATCACGGATTACACGGAATCACGGATTATGCAACTAAAATTGATTCTATAGAGGGATGAGCTAGGTACAAGTCTTACAATAGCAAAGTAGAAAAGTCACTTAAAAGGTTCACTACATTTGTCGAAAGCAAACTAGCGGCCGCCAAGGATCCTGCGAAACTACACAAATACATTCGTGTCCAGTTAAAAGAACGGTTTAGAATACCTACCCTTATTGGTTCTGGTGGTGTTTATGTTACCGATGCTGACAAGGTTGAGCTGCTTGCTAGAGAATTTTATAACGTTTACTCTGGGTCGCATGTTTTTCCAAACGTAGAAGTTTCTAAGGTGAACTGTGCAATGCAGTTTACAATCTGGTTTTATGCGAACGATATTGTTCAAATCATAACCAAGTGGCCTAGATCAACTACTGTGATTCCTGACATGGTGCCTCTACACTTTATCAAACGTATCGTTCCTTTTATTGCCTACCCTCTCGAATTTCTCTTTAATTTATCCTATATTACGGGTGAAGTACCAAGACGTTGGAAGCGCTTTTTCGTAGTACCTGTGCCTAAGAAGCCTCCACTACACTGTCCTCTAAATTATCGGCCCGTTAGTATTACATCAGCTTTTGCTAGGGTGTTTGAGAAAATTGTTAAGCGTAAATTAGTTGACTACTTTCATGAGCAAGAACTTTTTCCAATTTCTCAACATGGTTTCTGTAGGGGCAAGTCAACTGAGACAGCCCTCCTGTGTTCCTTTAATGACTGGACTAAGGCCTATGATAATAAAAAGACCACACATGTGATTTATTTTGATTTTTCGAAAGCCCTTGATAGGGTGCCTACAAATTTGCTTCTAAAAAAACTTGAGTCGTTTGGGATCCACCACAGAATCCTCGCCTGGATTGGTAACTTTTTACATGGTCGTACATTCCAAGTCCGTATTGGCAGCCAGTTTTCCTCAGCTATTGACATACCCTGCGGTGTTCCGCAAGGTGGAGTTTTGAGTCCCCTCTTATTCTTGGTCTATACTGCTGAGTTGCCGTTTTTGATTTCTCAGCTGGGTGTCACCTGCGTAATGTACGCCGATGATGTGAAAGTCTACAAGGTTATTGAGAGTGTAGAGGACTCTTTCTCTCTACAAGCTGCTATTGATCAAGTTGTAACCTGGTCACAAAAGTGGGGGCTGCCTCTTGCTGCTGACAAGACCAAGTTGTTTTGCATAGGTAAGGATCCGCATTCTTTTGAATACAAAATTGGTACCGATAAATTAGAGAGAGTGCACGAGGTAAGGGATTTAGGATTCCGTTTCAATGATAAACTTTCTTTCGTGACTCATTATAAATTTATATGCTCACTTGCGATCCGTAGAACATATAATCTATTTAAAGTCTTGAGGAGTGGGAATGCAAGAACACTTGTTAATGCATACAAGAGTTATGTAAGACCATTAGTAGAAACGGGGAGGTCTGTGTTTAGCCCTCACAAAAAGAAGGACATCGCTTTATTAGAGTGTGTTCAAAATAACTTCACTCGTAAGCTGGCCATGAGGTGTTCTGGCCTGGGCTATCAGTTCATTCCTAATGGTGTTTATAGACGCCTTTTGTACGGTTTGCAGAATTTAAGAAGTAGAAGACTTAGGAATGATCTTCCTATGACCTTCAAGATTTTAATGGGAAGGGTTTCTCTGAATAATGAAGAATTTTTCTCCTCAGCACCGTCTAGAACTAGAAGGACTGCCACTATATTCAGGGCCCCATTTGCCAGAACACAGGTGCGTGCTAACTTTTTTCTCCGTCAGAGTAGTGTCACGGCTCAATAAAATTTGGTTTCCAGAGTTGGTAAACATGTCTTTGCACAGTTTTAGGAGTAGGCAGAGAAGCTAGTATATGCAGAATATGCAGAAGATTCCCGTTAGCTGCATGCTTGATTTCTTTCCTTTTAAGTATTGTTTTATTGTTTACTACTATTCGTTGGGTAATTTTTGTAACACTTCTTTGTTTTCTTGCTTGTTCTTCTTTTGTGTTGTGTCTCAAGTCATCTTTCTTGTTTTGGCTTGTTTGCTTTGTTGTTCTCCACGTAGGCACTGTCTACGTCAATAAATACAATACAATACAATACAATTACGAAACATTGTTCGAATGCAGTGGTGAGGGGCGAACAGATGCAGATGCAGTCAGCGATGACAGCCAGCTGCTGTTGAGTTATGTGTCGCGAGAACCTAAAACGCTATAAGATTCTGTTGAAAATTCACAGGGACAATGTGAGCCACCGGTGGCTCACACCTTTTCGCACTATTTTTTGTACTATTGCCGCCGGTTTTTATAGATGTTTTTTGTGTTCCCTAATTACTTGAGATAGGTGGCGATGTCCGGTGGCGATGTCCGTTCCTCCACGTGGTGCACTGGAAACTGTTCGCCTCTGCGAGCTAAGCTAATCACGGACATTCGAGTACAGGCGACAGGCCCTAGTGACAGGCCGGCCTATGGAGATCCCATGTCACATCACATGGTTGATGACGTTAAGTGAGTATCGAGATAATGCTACGGCGTCCGCGGGAGCCGACGCGCACTCGCAGAGCCCGGCGAGTGTGAGAAGTATGCGAGGGTCCCTGATGCGAGGACGGCATCGGGGGGAAACTGAGCTAGTCCGAAAGTCCCGTAACGTAGGCAAGACCCGCGTAGCTACGCTGAATGTGGGTACGTTGACGGGCCGCTCGTGCGAGTTGGCAGAAGCACTGGAGCGAAGACGAATCGACTTATGTGCGGTACAGGAGACGAGGTGGTCCTGTTGTAAGTCGAGGGACATAGGCCGAGGCTTCAAGGCCATTCTGTGCGGCAGTCCCAGGACCACCAGCGGAGTTGGTGTAATCGTCTCCGAACGTTTCCGAGACGCGATTATAAGCGTGGAACGTTTTAATGACCGCTCGATGAAGGTCGTAGTCGCTGCTGAACAGCGTATGTATCATTTCTTCTCTGCATACGCTCCGCAGGCAGGCTGCTCTGAGAGAGCCAAGGATGAGTTTTGGACCCTGCTTGATGAAAAGACAGCAGAGGTACCGTCAGAAGACGCTGTCGTTATAGCAGGTGACCTCAACGGTCATGTGGGGACTGCGAAAGATGGTCGCAGCTGTCACGGCGGTTTCGGATATGGAGCACGTAACGCTGATGGTGAGCGAATCCTTGAGTATGCGGACTCGCATAACCTCATCATCGCGAACACCATATTTCGAAAGCGTGACTCCCATCTGGTGTCGTTCTATAGCGGGAGCACCAAGACACAGATCGACTTCATCCTTGTGAAGCATCGCGATCGAAAGCTGGTTACAGATGCGAAGGTGGTGCCGTACGAGACTGTCGCCACACAGCACCGTCCGCTGATATGCACTCTTAAGTTCGCCCCTCCGAGGCTGAGGCATGTCGAGCGATGCGGTCCACCGAGAATCAAGTGGTGGCGATTGAAGGAAAACGCTGCAGCTTTTGTTTCTCGTATTCGGTTACCGACGGTGACAACCGTCGACGAAACATGGAAAGATGCAACCGATACGATTTTACAATTTGCATGCTCTGAATTAGGCATGACTAAGCCTGGACGCCGCAAGATCGAGAAGCTGGCGTGGCTGTGAACTAATGACGTAAGAGAAAAAGTCCGAGAGAAGAAAAAAATTATATCACGCGTTCCTGCGCGACAAGACTGCAGACAAATGGCGTATGTTCCAGGAGGCGAAGAAAGCGGCAAAAAAGGCCGTAGCCGTTGCAAAAGCCGTCCACTATGATGATCTCAGCGATAAACTCGAGACGCGCGATGGTGAACGACAACTTTATCGACTTGCCAAGGCACGCCGTCGTCAGGCCGAGGACATCGAGAAATTCTTGGGCATCAACGATGAGAATGGCCATCTACTGACGAACCGCAAGAGGGCTATGAAACGATGGCATGACTACTTCGAGAGAATTTCGACAGAAGAGTTTGCCCATCCGCCCATCCCTTGCGTCCCTCCTACGCACGGTCCTGTGCAGAAAATCACTGTGGAGGAGACGGAAGCGGCTTTGAAGAAGATGAAGCCAGGCAAAGCAACGGGCCCCGATGATATAGCGGCCGACCTATGGAAGTTGAGGTGCTGGAGTCCTGCTGAGTGGCTAACGAAGTTTTTCAACCAGGTTGTTACGGAAAAGAAGGTACCTGGTAGTTGGCAGGAAAGCACGACGATCCCGATATGGAAGAAGAAGGGCAGTCCTGCGGACTGCACGAATTACCGTCCAATTCGCTTGCTCTCGCACAGCATGAAAATCTTCGAGCGAATGGTAGATGGACGTATTCGCGATATCGTCCAACTTTCCACCAATCAATGTGGCTTCGTAGCGGGCAGTGGCACCATCGATGCCATACATGCTGCTCGTCTTCTGGTAGAGAGACATCGCGAAAAGCAGAAACCGCTGCACATAGCTTTTCTCGACTTAGAGAAAGCATTTGATCGTGTACCGCGTGAGGTTATATGGTACGCCTTACGACAACACGGTGTTCCCGAAGAGCTTATTGAGTGGGTGCGCATACTTTACTCTGGTCCAAAGAGTAGTGTGCGAGCGCCAGCCGGCACATCGGCGGAGTTTCCTATCTCCGTTGGTGTTCACCAGGGCTCTGCGCTTTCCCCGCTCCTATTCATTGTCGTAATGGATGCCATTTCGAGAGACCTTCAGAAGCCTGCCCCCTGGACGCTGCTGTATGCAGATGACGTAATGCTTGCAAGCGAAGAGAAGAGCGAACTTGAGCGACAAGCGCAAGCTTGGTACGATCGCTTGGCGATGTTCGGGCTCAAGCTAAACGTCAAAAAATCTGAGTACTTGACGACAGACGTAAACGAAGCCGGGTCCATTGAGATCAATGGCACTGCGCTAGTACGAACGACAAATTTCAAGTACCTTGGATCTGCAATTGCGTCTGATGGTAGTCTGACGTTCGAGGTGAACTCGCGCGTGAGCGCAGCGTGGTCCAAATGGCGCTCGATGACAGGCGTTTTATGCGACAGGAAGATACCGGAACGCCTTAAATCGAAGATCTATAGAACCATCGTCCGACCAG